>VYZV01033771.1:0-25908 GCA_013401275.1 Pandion haliaetus | reverse complement strand
AGGAGGCTCCACTTAGTCAAGTGTTCTTGTTCTGTCCATTTCTGTGACCACAATGAACTCCAGCTATGTTATGTGCTCACTCTTACTATTTCTCCTTATTTTATATTTCATCCCTTTTACTAATTCCTGTCTTCCTGAGTTGCTGCTGCCCTGCAATAGACTCTGGAAGTCCTGTGAGATTAATTCCAATATAAAGCCTTTTGCACATTCTCATCTACAGTTTTCTGGGTGCTGTAAGTAGAATCTTACCAAAATAAATATTCCTGATTTTCATAATTACACATAACCAGAATTCTTCACAAGTTTATTCATTAGGCAGTTGACGAAAACACATGTGAACAGAATAGATGCCTGACACTGACAAGCTGTGAATAACTTCAAAATATAGGTCAAGACAACTTGCAGATGCTTGGCACTTCTTAGGGCTAGTTTCCATGGCTTTACATGTGCAATGGAACAAGGTCTCTTTATTCTTAGGGAAACTAGAAGGTGCTCTGCATTCTGTAGAAGTGAACAGCTAATTCGACCCAACTTTAAGTCTTTCATTAAGATGCCTAATTTAGGATATAATTTCTCTAACACTCCCTTCTATAATCAGTGCTGAGCATAGGTATTTCAGCCTGTCTGTAATCTGCAGGAGACTGTATAATTTGCTTAATCCTCTCCACTGCATATAAGGAGCCCAAAGACTTTAAAAATTCATTGGTCAAATGTCAAAACCTGTGTGACACAAATCTGTTCCACCATCCCCTATCCTTTAAGACCTCAAGTCATCAAACTGTTGAGAGAGCAGTCAAGTATAATGTTTAAGTCTTGTTGTGTACAGTGTAATTTAGGTATCCACTTAAAGTTAAGCACTTTACTGAAGAGGGCTGAGGAAAAAAAAGGGTAAAATGCTTTGTTGAATTGGGACCTTATTCTCTCACTGTTTTGCCCAAGGTTATTTTACTTCTAACAAAAGATCCTTGTTGCCTTTTGCAACAAGTAAGATGAGTATCATTCATTACTTCTATGCGAGTTTATGGTTGCTTTTCATAGACTTGGGAAAAAAGTCTATGTTTTTATGTAAAAAAACAGTTTTGCTGGTTAATCCAGAGTCCCATGGCTCCAATGGCTTTCAGCATCTCTATTATAAGTGAATTTCATGTAAACTTTCTAGGTAGGCTTTACTCAATAACTACATTTTTTGTTGTGCAAGAGAACAGATGCTTTTGTATTTTACTATATTGTATCTCAACAACCCCTGATAACATCAAACAGTATTACCTAATTAGCAAACCAGTAATGCCTAGAATTTCAAATTAGATTAAAGCTAGACTGGGCCAACTAATAGCCTGATACATTATGAGGGGCATGTTCCTGACAAAGTGTTTTCACAGTTGAAATATGAGGAGATAGATATGAGAAGAACAAGACTGTCTCATAAAGTTTTGTACCACCTTGTTATCTGGGCATGTGGAGACAAAGCGTTGGCTATAACATAATATGAAGTTCCACTCTAAAGAGGGAAAGCAAGTTGTGAACACCAGATGGAAGGTAGTGGTTCTGAAAAAGGGCTGAGGGTCACAGTGGACATGAACTCTGCCTTCCCAGTGCAATTATAAACTTCTAAAGCAGTCCTGGATCTTTAAATCACAAAATCATAGAATCATTTAGGTTAGAAAAGACCTTTAAGATCATTGAGTCCAACCATCAACCATGCCCACTAAACCATGTCCTGAAGTGCCTCGTCTACATGCTTTTTGAATACCTCCAGGGATGGTGACTCAA
This sequence comes from Pandion haliaetus, assembly GCA_013401275.1. NCBI lineage: Eukaryota > Metazoa > Chordata > Aves > Accipitriformes > Pandionidae > Pandion > Pandion haliaetus. The sequence continues at coordinate 24,138 of VYZV01033771.1, read as the reverse complement.
CCACTTCCCTGGGCAGCCTGTTCCAATGCCTGAAAACCCTTTCAGTAAAGACATTTTTCCTCATATCCAATCTAAACCTCCTCTGCCGCATCTTGAAGCCATTTCCTCTCGTCCTATCACCAGCCACCTGACAGAAGAGACCAGCACCCACCTCACTACAACCTCCTTTCAGGTAGTTGTAGAGAGCGGTAAGGTCTCTCCTCAGCCTCCTTTTCTCCAGGCTAAACAACCCCAGAAGGCAAGCTCACCAGCTTCGTTGCCCTTCTCTGCACGTGCTCCAGTGTCTCAATGTCTTTCCTGTAGTGAGGGGCCCAAAACTGAAAAGGCTATAGTACAGAAGAGAGCACATAATCAAATTCCTCAATAGAGTGTGGTTGAGAATAGATAAAATGTATGCTTCTATTTGTTCACAGTAACAAAAAAGGAATCTTCTAAATCTGGAAAAGCCGACAAAAGACAAAGTATCTAAGGATGTATGAAAACTTTAAATGATGAAAAAAATAAAGAATTCAAGCTGTTTAGTTTATCAAATAGAACAGTGAAAGGTGACTTGGACATTTCTAAAGTAATTCCAATTAATGCCTGATCAGCTTTTTTATTTTAAAGAACAAGTAAGACGTAACGAGAACTAACCTCTGTACACTGAAGCTGGGAAAACTCAAATTACGAGGAGTGCTTAGCATGGCTGATGGAAGTAAAGGATACTGCGTTTCTTTATCTTTATATCACATGATTTCATGTCTTTCTTGAATTCTTTGTTAACATACCAAGACCAAGGTCTCAGTAAGTGTTTCAGTTGCACATTGTAGATATAAATGATGTATCAGAGCCCATATAAAGAAATTGCTGAACCCCCAGAATACGGTCCCACTCCTTCCCATCTTGCTGATCTTTTTTTTCTCTCTCTCTCCTCTAGCTCCCAACCCTGTGGTTTAACCCTATTTCTCAAATTAGACAGATTCTTCTTTTTAACATTGCAATACTTCCCCTCTCATTCCCTTAGTGGGATTTCTGCAGAAATAGAGCACTTTTTGCTTTACTGCGTGGTCAGTCAGTTGGTGGTCAGAGCTGGTGTGAAGGAGGGGGTAGAAGTGTTGTTTCAGGAGCACACAAGAGGAGTGGGTAATCACAGGGCAGAGGAATAATTCTCCTGTAGGTGGGAGTTAGCCATTAGAGTAGATGAACCATAATGCAGAGTACCCTTGCACGCTGCTAATTAACAACTGAGTTTCCACTAAATTTTTATAGAACGGAACCTTCTAAGTGTTTTCACGCTTCTTCCAAGGTGACAAGAAGTTCATTACAGAACCACAGACTAATCCAAAGTTCAAAGGAAGTGCTTGATAATGCAGAGGCAATTTTGAATAGTTAAAACAATTAAATAACTTTACATTTACTACATTGGTATTTTATTTTTCATACTGTTTTCTAATAAGCTTTTAATCTTCTCGACACTGGGTTTTATCAGTTTCCATTTGGAATGTAACAAATATTTAAATTCACAGTTTTGTTGAAACCCAGTGACTAAAAGGTATAACGACATTTTTCTGTTCAGCCAGTTCTTATTTCAAAAGTATGAAAAATTGGCTAATTTATAATGTTAAATCCTTAAATATGATGTATTTGAAAATGAGTTGTGTATAAAAAAAGTTAACGCAAAATCAGTAGTAATCTCAGCCTCTTAACAATTTAGAATTGCACTACTCATCAAAACATACATAGCTGCTGCTTCACTTTATGGTCATTCATTAGTCCTTTATCTGTCTCTCTCTTTTTTTTTTTTTTTTTTTTTTTTAATAGACTGGCTTCCCCCATCTCATATGTTTTTAGGAGCATTTAGGTCAGTTCAGTTCTTACATGTGAGTTGAATTCCCACATCACCAATGTCATCATCATTATTAATTATATGTTATTGTCCTGGTTTCAGCTGGGATAGAGTTAATTTTCTTCCTAGTAGCTGGTATAGTGCTATGTTTTTGAGCTAGGTATGAGAAGAATGTTGATAACACACTGATGTTTTCAGTTGTTGCTAACTAATGTTTAGTCTGAAGTCAAGGGTTTTCAGCCTCTGATGCCCAGCCAGCAAGAAAGCTTGCAGGGGCACAAGAAGCTGGGAGGGAACACAGTCAGGGCAGCTGACCCAAAGTGGCCAACGGAGTATTCCATACCATGTGACGTTTTAGGAACTGGGGCAGGGGCATCGCCGCTCGGGGACTAACGGGTGCGTCGGTCAGTGGGTGGTGAGCAATTGAGTTGTGCATCACTTGTATATTCCAATCCTTTTAGTATTACTGTTGTCATTCCATTAGTGTTATCATTATCATTATTAGTTTCTTCTTTTCTGTTCTATTAAACCATTCTTATCTCAACCCACGAGTTTTAGTTCTTTTCCCGATTTTCTCCCCCATCCCACTGGGTCTGGGGGGGGAAGTGGGTGAGCGGCTGCGTGGTGCCTAGTTGCTGGCTGGGGTTAAACCACGACAATTATATATGTTATATATAATGCATTATACATTGTAATTGTAATTATATAATTAGTTTATCAACCAGAATATATCATGCCTATAACATTATAGGAGCAGGATCATTGACTTAATTACAGCATTGTTCTTTAATGTTTATTAGTGAAATCTTACAATTTCATTTCACAAATAAAAAGTCTAAAGTATTTGATTACTGAAAAAAAATGCATATTTTCATGAACTGTCATCTGGTAAAATGAGATTTTTCTTTATTCATTATTCATTCATTATTTAGCCTTACTCATTGCAATATTAAAAGGATCTAGGCAAACAACCATGTAAGAGAAAAGAAAACATAATAAATTGTAAATAGTGAAACACATCACTGAAGATGAACACTTTGTGAACATTCCCTAGGCTGATATTGTTCATATATAAACTATTTGGCAATTATACAAGTAAATGTCAATATTGGCCTGCAAATAGCTACTGAGAAAGAATAAAGGTCATTAACACATACTTGTTGCTGATTTAAGACACTTCAATTTGCTCTCAAGCAATGAAAGGATTTTAAACCACAAGAACTGTTAAAAAAAAAAAATCCAGGACATTTAATTTGCCAATTCTCTTTTGAAATTAAAAGTTTTGAATGAAATTTTTCTCCTCAAATAAAGACAAGATTTTCAGTAGTGGAAGGATTCAGGAACTACTTTTAATGAGTAGCAGCAAATTACATAGGAATTAGGAGATCAGGCAAATTATCTCCTTGTTCCTTTGTTGTATATATCTCTTATCTAACCCTGCATTTATGATCTTATTGAGATTTATACACGTTCTTGACTTCTTTGGACTTTTCCCAGTGAACAGGATTGAGAAGTTTATTAATTCTTTTGACAGTGAAGGTGCTGAGTTAAAAAAGACTTGGCCACAGAATCAGGTTCTTTCATTGGTGTAAACACTTTAAAATGAACTTAAATAAAATCAGTCCACAGTAGCTGACAGGACACACTTCTTCATATTATTTAAAAATCAACACTTCTGTGTAGTCTAAAAAAGGATATACTCTATGAAAAGGTCTGAGGCTTTCTGAGGCACAATCCATAGCAATAATACTGCGTGACTACATTAATTTTCCCATTGTTGTAGTTTAATTTTCACTTTGCCTATAGAGCTGATGAAATTGTGATTAATTTATTAATTTATTTTCCATTCTAAACTGCTACTGTATCTTAAATACTCCTGCAACTGAAAAAAAATTTAAAATGTTTTCAAAAAAATACTAAGGTTAACCTTTCAATTTGGGTTCCAGGAAAAATAATTGTTCAGCCATTAGCTATAGCTGAATGTTAATATAAGTGCCAGGAGTTGTTAAAAGAAAAATGTGTGTGCCACACTAGAAGTAAATAAATAAACAAATGCAGCCAATTCAGAGTAAGTGAAAATATATTGAGCTAATTTCCTAGCAACTGAAAAAGCTGCATGAAGAAGACCTGCTGGTATAAATTATGTATTTCTTATGTCAGTAGAGGAGACAGGATTGAGCGGCTGGTGACCAAATTTCCCCTGATGATTATCTTTTTATTTTCTTCCTGCCCTTCATAGAACTGGAAAAAGTTAAGAGTATTACATTATCAACATGAGATTCAGCATGCTGGATGAGCTAGATGTCTCCAGAAGAGAAAACTGGGCATAGAACAAAGAACAGCAACGTGGGACCAGGAGAGAAAGGAAGAGGCTGGGTTCCTGCCTTCAGCTTTCAGTATCACAATGATGATATTTAGAGAAAATCTTATCTTTAATAGAGATGTCTAATACCAAGTGGAAAGTACAATTGATCTATTCTTCATAATACACAACCTGCAGAACTTCATCTGAAAGTAAATGACTTGAAGCAGCCAAGTAGCATCCTAACTTACACGGGGCCATTCAGGAGTTTGAAGAGCTCTACCCTTATGCCATATTGGTAACGTTTTCAAAAATCAGGAGTCCGAGCCCAACCCTGAGGCCAGCTTAAATGCCAGTAGCCATTTGTTGTTTTTTAACAATACTCTTCTGATTGTCTTCTCAGCCTTGAGATTGTGCTGACTTATCATTTTCTTCCTTTCTTCTTGATCTTAAGGTCTGGAAAAGTTTATAACACACAAGTAACTGAGACCTAGAAGAAAATTTAAGAGAAAAACAAACATCGCATCATGGAATTGGGAGATAGCTATTAATGTTCTTACACAGCGAATACCTCTGTAAAAGCTGCAGCAGCTCTAAGCTAGTAGATTCTGCTGAAGCAGGAACTTCATATACCTCCCCTCAGCCTTCCTCCAGTGCTCTGCTGCTTCTGGAACAAGTATCCTCTGTCAAACCTTCAAGCCTTGTGCACACTAAACACTGAACTGGCTTGATTTTGTTGTCACTGACATTTTTCACCACAGTTTCTGACTTCAGAGGAGAGTTCAGTGATCTGAAACAGCTTTGGAGCAGTGCTGTGGGGTGAAAATTTGCCAGCATGCTCACATTAGAGGATGCCTGTTCTTGCTTACTGGAAGTGCTGTCTTTTCAAAACGCTTTATGTGATTTACTCTATATTGTTAATTGCATTGCCTACAGTCACTAATCCCTGGTTTCAACACCAAGAAGCGCAGAGTAGTTGTGTCCACATTTCTCAGTGCTAGACTTCTCTGAATTCAACTGGTCACACTTGCATCACCCAACACTTGGCCTAGAGTCTCCTCTGTACTCCATGCAGAAGTCCTAATGTGCTGATGTGTGGGTCATTTTGCATTGTTTTGGTTCAAAGTGCAGAAATAATGGGAGGGCTGTGTTGCAGCCTTGTAAAGTTTTGTCATTTTATACCAGAAACCTGAAGATTTGAGTTGCATGCTGTGGGTATAGGAAAAAAGTATGGGAACATGCTTGCAGATATAAAATCTGCTACAATGATGTGGAGGACTGCTGAGGACAAAGGGAGCCAAAACAACCTTTCATCTGCTGTTTATTGGACAGGCCCCCAAACCAAACTATTTGCAGGAACCAAGTTTTGGTTTAGATGAAATTGAATGATTCACTCCAAAATATGACCTGAGAATACACTAGCATTTATACAATCTGAAGGATGAAAACTGCAAGCTAAGCTGTCTGGCAGGGTAAACGTTATCTTTCATATCAGCAACACAGCCATCCTTGGAATTGGGTTTATATAAAGGTTAGCTTATTTTTATTTCACTTATGTGAAATGAAAACAACAGGGAAAAGATAGGGAAGAGCTAGCCTTTTTTCTGCCACTTACAAACCAATTGCTGACAGATTCCTAGCTGTGATAATCTGCCCATATATTTGGCTTATCACATGATCTACTCCTCAGTACCATAAAGCTTAATCTAATATTCTTAGCCCTAAATTGACTTAGAATGTGAAATTAAAAGAGAGGGAAATTATGCACTTATAGTGACAGAAAGCAGTTCTTAATGATTTTATACTTCTGGCCTAAATGTAGTCAGAGTAAAACTTAAAAAAAAAAAAATCTAATATTGCGCAGATAAGTTAATAATTTTAAAGGAAAAACAGTAATATTTGAATTGCTATTTAATTTTCACTCTTGTTTTCCTGAAGATATCTATCTTTCTGGACATGGCAATGCAGAAGACCGGTCTTACACTGAGCATGCCTACTTTATATTGATGGTAGAAAATGGGTGGGATTTCATTTTAGCAATATGTCATAATCAGTGGTTCATAGTTATGTCACAGTAAGTTTTAAAGTAATGGACCTCTTTGGTGTTGAAAGAATACCAGAGGAACAGTACCTATTTCTGTCACCTGCCTAAATACCAAATGCCAATGAAACATGGAACTGCATCACAGTTACTGGGGCTGATTGCATATTTCTGAGAGGAACAGAAATGCAGAAGGTGACACAATCCTTGGTATACCTAATTGCACATTTCCTTGTGTCATGTGTGGTGGTGCATTTTTTCCCCCCTCTCTGGGCTGATCTACTGTCGTGGTTTCAGCTCAGCTCAGCCGGTAACAAAGCACCACGAAGCCGCTCACCCCCCCAACCCCCGCCCCTGGCCATGTTGGGATGAGGAGAAAATACAAAGGCAGGCTCGTGGGTCGAGACAAGGACTGGGAGGGATCACTCCCCACTTATGGTCACGGGCAAAAGACAGGCTCAACTTGGGGAAGAAACAAAATCAATTTAATTTACTACAAATCAAATCAAAAACAAAACACAAGGGTATTAGGAAGGGAAACCAAACATCAGAACACTTGCCCCCACACCTCCATTCCCAATGCTTTCTATCTCCTCCCCCCGGCGGCACAGGGGAACAGGGGATGGGGGTTGAGTCATCTCACCACACATCGTTGCTGCCGCTCCTTTCCTCAGGGGGAAGATTCCTCACTCGTCCCCTGCTCCACCGTGGGGTCCCTCCCACGGGAGACAGTCCTTCACCAACTTCTCCAACGTGGTTCCTTTCCGCGGGCTGCAGTTCCTCACAAACTTCCCTGGCACGGGTCCTTCCCGCGGGCTGCTCTCCAGTCTCACACTGCTTCAGCGCGGTTTTTACCATGGAGTCACGGCCATCTTCGGGAGCCTCCGCTCCACCGTTCACCCCCATGGGCTGCAGGGGGACAGCCTGCCTTCTCACTATGGGCTGCAGAGCCATCAGCCTCCTCAGGCGCCCCCTCCTCCCCCTCCTTCTTCACTGACTCCAGTATCGGCAGAGATGTTCCTCTCAGGTTTCCCAACCCCCACACTACCGGTTCCCCTTCTTAGATATGTTCTCCCAGAGGCGCTACCACCGTCACTCCCCGCCTAGAGGTGGGTCCGACATTTTGGCGCGTCCGACATTTTGGGGCAGCGAATTTTCCAGCAGCTTCTTAAAGGGGCCGCCTCTGCAGCTCCCCTCCCCTGCCACCAAGGAAAACCGCGCCACACAAACCCATAACATCTACGAACTCAGGAAGTCTTGCTAGGCTTAGCATAAGTGTAATGAGTCAGGTGGTTAAACATTCCTTGACCATACCAGGAACTCTCACATGGCTAAGACTGGGAGTCATGCTCACCTTCTCAAGGAAACCTGCTGTCCAGTAAAAATAAAAAAATGAAAGTAGAGATAACTAGTTCTCTCATAACAACCTTGAGACATCCCAGCTCTCCCCTCCACAACCTTGGATCATCCTGTATTTGAATCTTAAGTCATTCCCTGACAGCCTTGGAGCCTTCCTTATCTGAACCATAACTCACATGAAATGGTACCAAAGCATCTGGAATCCCAGTAATTTGCTAATGACTAAAGCAAATCATCTCCTGAACCTATAAACAGCGAGACCCTTTGAGCTCTCCTGTACCACAGCGAGCTGTGACCAGCACCTCCCTCTGAGTGCGACATGTCTCAGAACTCACAAACTTTTCAGTTTGCAAAGGTCGGAGGTTTGACACTGAAAGCCGACAAGGCTTGGGCTGATACTCTCTGCTCCTTCAGTCTCTACCCTTCGCCCATTGAGAAAGATGCCAAAGCATTTGACGTGAATATTTTCACTGAACTCAAGGGGAATTTTTAACAGGTATACCTCTTTTACTTGTTTATATATATCTCTTAGTGCTTTTATGTGTGTGTGTGTGTACTAACCTGAATATTCTATAACAAGTATATTACAAATCATTGCTTTTCAAATCTATACTTAAAGTACTGTAGCGAACTTTATTCAACTGTGAACGAATCTCAGGCTGTTATTATACTCATAATCCCTTTAGATATAAACCGTTGACCAAGTCTGGGACTAGCAGTTGATCCAGCTACACCTAGACACCGGCAGGAGTTTAGAAAGCAAGGGGGTCTTCTCTGAACCTCGTGACTCAATGGCAGAGTTTCCTCTACCCTTTTTCTCTATTAGGTATAAATCATTACCCAAGCCTGGGACTAGGAGTCCATCCAGCCACACCTAGACTCCGTCAGGAGTTTAGAAAGCAAGGGGATCTTCTCTGAACCGCATGACTCAATGAGAGGGTCTCCCCTACCTTTTACATTCTCAATTTCTGTACAAATCATGGGTAATCAATTCTAACTCATTTTTTCTTTGTATATTTCTCTTTTACCCTATTGCATTTTTGGTCTCTGTATAGCTAATTTTAGTCTGATTCTAACTTAATTTTCCTGTGTGTGTTTCATCCATGTATTAAGTAATAGAAGGAACCTTACCATTGAATTCTGTGAAGTCATGCTTTTATATAAATTCCTATTAAATCATTTTTGTTAATACCATAGGTGATGATTCTTTAAGTGGTCCAAACCACTCCATTTCATGATATCATGTTAAGCTGTTGCAGCTGCATATCCTCTCCTGTATATCCTCTGTCCCTCTACTCCACTCTCTGGTGGTAGATGCCCCATCCCTGGAAATGTTCAAGGTCAGGTTGGACAGGGCTTTGAGCAACCTGATGTAGTTGGAGATGTCCCTGCTCACTGCAGGGGGGTTAGACTAGGTGACCTTTAAAGGTCCCTTCTAACCCAAACCATTCTATGATTCCACGATTCCTTTTCCCTCACTGAGATTTTGTTTGCATTATGGATCCACTGATACAGATCCTTGCCCATTTTCACTACATAGGAAAATGGGAGAATAGGTTGCATCACCCAAAGCTGTATCAAATTCTTTTGAAGGTTGGCGAGTTGCAGATCCCTCAGAGGAGTGTCCTGGAGCCACATAAGCTCTCTGACTTCATCAGAAGAAAGTGGTCAACATAGTGCCCTCTCAGTGTCACAGCACAGATTGAAGAGCTGAGATCAAGACAGAGCTAGTACTAGCAGGGCTGATGCTTTTGATTTAGTTAGTACCTGTTGTGCAGTTTAGAGTCAGAAAGCTCAAATTCTGTTGGGAGAGTCTCACCTAAGTTACTAAGAATATGAACAAAACTCATCTGAATGTTGCTGATCCTAAAGTCACAGTAAAAGCCCTAAAAGAGTTTACAGCTGCCTTCTCTTATTGGAGACTTGGCTCCAAGTTGTTATCTAAGTCAGTTGCATGTGATGCAAATGATCCAAACTGAGTCTCTAATGCTAACACATAAACCACTTCACCAAGTTCAATTGGGTTCAAATTTTATTAGTTTCCCAAGACTTACAATAAACACTTTCATTAACAATCTGTTCAATGTAACTACACCACAGCAACTATTAAGCTACTTAATCCAGAAATGAGAGATCAGTTTATATTCTCTAAATATTTCAAAGCAGTTTCAAGAGATGAAAACGAAATACCTTTGTGTTTGTTAACTACTCACAATATTTCTGTCCTCTTTCACAACCAGTGCAGTTCTCTTTGAACACTCACTCTAAGCCAGACCACTTTTGCGCCATTTTAAATGTGATTAGAAGAATGTTTTCGGTTTTCAGTTATTATTTGCAGGGATCAAAATAACAAAAAAACATAATCCCTTGCACAGATTTCTTGCTAAAATCCTGTGTCTGAGTGTAGCTAATGGGCATGATGTACCTTTCTTTATACCAAATAATGGTGAATTCGGTCAGCACGGCATGTCCACGTCAGCTCATAAATGACTTGCTTAGTTACAGCTATAACAGTTTTGTATAGATATATCTTTTCTCTTAATAATGAAGTAAAAGCACTATTTAAAACAGAAAGACCAAGCCTTATTTTTACAAAATATAAAAACCAGTATGTTCTGATTTCCTCGGACTTTGTTAAACATTTTAATTTACTGTGATTCATGCATATTTACAAGCTGTTCCATTAAAGCTAAATGCTCAGTTTTTAGAAAACTTATCAGCTAAAACAGGTGATAGCTCTAGTTAGAACGGATGACAAAAAAAGTGATCTGCATTCTCAAATCTCATATCCAAAATAGCACTTATTCTTTACATTAGTAGGTGACTAGATAAACCAAAAAAAACAGTTGAACAAGTGAAAAAAGGTATTCTAAAAAAGCGTTAAGAGAGGAAGTTGTAAGACATATATCTAGTGAAAGACAGTTGTGGTTTCAGCTCAGCCGGTAACAAAGCACCACACAGGTGGTCACTCATTCCCTTCCCCTGGCCATGGCCACAGTGGGATGAGGAGAAAATATAAAGGCAGGCTCATGGGTCAAGATAAGGACTGGGAGGGATCACTCCCCACTTATGGTCATGGGCAAAAGACAGGCTCAACTTGGGGAAGAAACAAAATCAATTCAATTTACTACAAATCAACTCAAAACCAAGAATATTAGGAAGGAAAACCAAACCTCAGAACACCTTCCCCCCTCCCCTCCCGCCTTCCCGGCTCAACTCCACCCCCAGTTCTCTCTCCCTCCTTCCCCCCCCTGGCGGCACAGGGGAACAGGGGAGGGAGTTGGGGGGTCAGCTCGCCACACATGGTCTCTGCCGCTTCTTCCTCCTCAGGGGGAGGACTCCACACTTGTCCCCTTGCTCCACCGTGGGGTCCCTCCCACAGGATACAGTCCTTCATGGACTTCTCCAATGTGAGTCCTTCCCACAGGCTGCAGTCCTTCACAAACTGCTCCAGCATGGGCTTTCCCATGGAGTCACAGCCATTTTGGGGGGCAACCCCCTGCTCTGGCGTGCGCTCCTCCATGGGCTGCAGGGGGACAGCCTGCTGTCTCACCACGGGCTGCAGGGGCATCACCTCCTCCCTCGACTCTCCTCGCCCTCCTCCTTCACTGACCTCAGTATCTGCATAGGGGTTTCACATTCCACTCCTCCCCTGCTGCAGGTTTTCCCTTCTTAAATACGTTATCCAAGAGGCACTGCCACCATCACTGATAGGCTTGGCCTCGGCCAGAGGGGGGCCTGACTTGGAGCTGGGGAAGCTTCTAGCAGCTTCTCACAGGAACCAGCCATGTAGCCCCTCATCTGCTACTGAAACCCCATCACACAAACCAAAAATGGAGACAAATATTGAAAAATTAAATGTCAGCTGAAACTTCGATCACTGGCTTGCTCCTGAGCAGCTGACCTAGAGATATATTTATAGACTTCATTGATTTGCCAAGCCTGTGTGATGAGGGAGTCACAAAAACACACTAATATGATAAGAGAGGCACATAAAGTCACTTTCTGATGTTATAAAGACCAGTGGTGGGAACCCCCTGAGCAAGCGATGTCTGTCCAAGCAGTAAAATAAGACTTTCATTGGAATAATGATTGCATGGAAGGTATTCTTTGGTAGGCTTCAGCAACAAGGTGTAAGGACCACTGAGGAAAAACCTTAGTGAGTTGTCTTCATCTCAGTCACCTACCAGGAGTAGACCAGTCCCATTGACTCCAACAGAGAGTTATACATGTCTTGTCCAAAGGCACAAGTTTTAGATAAAAAAGACATCCTCTGAGACAGAATGGGGGTGAATGAAGAAAGGCAGAAGAGGAGACAGGCTGTTCCCTGAACACCTTTGAAAAGTGCCTGCTGTTGAAGAGCCCAAATATGAACCTGTTACTTAGTGAAGTTTTGATAAAATATAACCCTAAATATCACTGGGTGATTGATTTATATCTGTTTTAAGGGTCAATGCCTCCTTAGTGTTTTGTTGCACCTTCAGAAAAAGAACTGCCTTTGACTATTTAAAGAATTATTTAAAAGAGTAACATTAATCCAGGAACTTGTCAGAAAACCATTCCATTTTAACATGCCTTGAGTTTCTTCCTTATGCACCCAATCGCTTGTATATGTTTCCCTTCTTCCCAAGGGTTTGATGATGAGATATTATAAACCAGAGTTGAAGTGTGTTAACAAAGCAATTCTGATATTAAAAGTTTGCACACACCAGTCAAGAATTATTCTTTGTTACCAGTTAAGCCATTGGGTCACAGCTGTAGCAAACTCAGTCACACCAGAATCAAGAAACACTTCAATTTTTTAATGAGAGATGGTTCTGAGAACCTTTTACTGATGGAAATGAGGAAGAAGGATAAGGAAGAAAGCACAATGAAAGAAGTAATATTGTATTTTGAAACATGCTTATTTGCTAATCAGTTCATTACAGGCAGTAGTCAAATTATATAACTAAACTACAGTTGGTGTGAATGTTTAAAGTGTTTACAAAGGTGAAAAGTTACGTGGATTTGTAAAAGCAGACCAAAAGCAAATGGGTGGAGGTAAAAAAGGGGGCTGAAGTGTTTCAATCTCAAATCCAGAGAGAACTGGCACAACAGCAAATGCTTAAAGTAAATCCAGGATAGGAAGAATTGTGTCATGTGTCTAAACAGCAGCAAATGCAGTGCCAAAAAAAGGAAGTGAAAAGGAAGCAAACCGTTCTGTCTCAGTGGTAGAACTAACCATTTATAAATAGCATATTCATCAGAAGGCAAAATTCTGGTCTTGTGGGACTCAGGGATTTTGGAGAAGGAAAATAATATCTATGGTTTGATTCACTAATGTGAGGGAAGAAATCTCACAATTCTATCTGCCGCCTTGGGCACAGCACTCACTGCAAGTGGAAGCAATGCCTGAGAAATTTTCACCCACTTCATTTTGCCTTCTCTAAGCAATGGACTGCATGCTGTTGGCTTGTTCAGTTTCTCCTGTTGACACTATTCTGGATTTATGTATACAAGTAATTAAAACTGTTCCAGGCCCAGGGCACGAACTTGACTATGTTTGAAGAAAGGGAAAACAATATTTCTGTATGGTTTTAAACTCTGCTGCATCCCATGGGTATAGATGCCTTAAGAATTACCATAGTGTCCTCTGGAAATTCAAATGTGATGTAGGTATTGTTAATGTGTTTGTATGGTCCCATATCACCAGAGACACAAACTGAAACAGGGAATGACATTTACACATAAGAAAAACTTTTTTTTTTTACTGTGATGGTGTACAAGCACTGGAACAGATTGGGCAGAGAAGTTTCATAGTCTCTATCATTGGAAATATTCAAAACATGATTGTACATTGTCCAAGGAGACCTGCTCTAGTTGACTCTGTTTTGGGTAGGGAGATGGGACTACATGATTTCTGAAGGTACTTTCTAACCTCAGCTATTTCATGACTGTGTATCCTGTGCCTACTTGCACGTGCCAGTTGGAGACTTCCTTGATTGTTGTATGCTTTGCAAATAAGTACCTTTCCCAGTCCAGCTCTTTCCTTATGCAAATTCATCACTTGCTCTGGATGAAGAATAATTCTGTTTCCCCCTTAGCATACTCAAGTGAAGGCGACTGCTGACTATCAGTCTTTTACAAATAATCCTTAAAGAAGCAAGAGACATTTTAATGCCAGCCTCAAACACTATTCCTCTAGGGCCTTAAAACATTTATCAGCATTTAATTTGGAGTAGCAACAACACTAAAAAAAGGGTATGTGCTATTGTGGCAGCTGTGAGGTTCAATCATTAGATGAGTAATCTGATGAAGTGAACTGAGAATGGGCAAACCAGATAAACACCTATTGTGCAGACAAATACTAGATGAACTGCTGCTGCTGTCAGTACTTGGAGATGCATGGAATTATTAACAATATTTTAGTGTGACAGGTCATACCTCAACAAGTTAAATCAATAGCATCACCAAAATCACAGCAGAGTCTCATTTGTAATGGAGGACTTGCATACCTGACCTTGGCCCTCTCTAACAAGCATGCTGTCATTAACAGAATACCTAATGAAGGATAAAAGCAATATTTCAGATAGCCTTAGAAATTGGCTTACAAATTAAAGCCTCATCGTGTAAATTCACAGATTGGATACAAAAAATTATCAAGCATGTTGTTGGCTCTTTTATGCTATTACTACCAGCCGTGTACAAATGATTATGAGTGCATGTAATGCTCCAAATCCAGGGAATATAAGTAAGAGTGGGAACCTTGCTGTTCCTTTTGGCCCCGTGTGTTGGTTTTGGCTGGGATAAAGTTAGTTTTCTTCATAGTAGCTTGTATGGGGCTAAGTTTTGGATTTGTGCTGAAAACAGTGTTGATAATTCAGGGATGTTTTCATTACTGCTGAGTAGTCCTTGCACAGAGTCAAGGCTTTTTCTTCTTCCCACCCCACCCCACCAGCGAGTAGGCTGGGGGTGCATAAGAAGTTGGGAGGGGACACAGCGGAACAGCTGACCCCAGCTGACCCAGAGGATATTCCACACCATGTGACATCATGCTCAGCATATAAAGCTGGGGGAAGAAGAAGAAAGGGAGAGACATATGGAATTATGGTGTTTGTCTTCCCAAGTAACTGTTACACATGATAGACCCCTGCTTTCCTGGAGGTGGGTGAACACCTGCCTGCTGATGGGAAGTAGTGAGTGAATTCCTTGTTTTGCTTTGCTTGTGTGCATGACTTTTACTTTACCTATTAAACTGTCTTTACCTCATCCCATGAGTTTTGTCACTTTTACTGTTCTGATTCTCTCCCCCACCCCACCAATGCTGAGTGGGCAAGGAGCTGTGTGGTGCTTAGCTGCTGGCTGGGGTTAAACCATGACACCCAGAAATGAAGTGAGATGAATCAGGGCTATATGGTACCCCTGCTATTTCTGCAGGGGTTGAGCTGCTCTGTGCATTAGAAAGATGAAGTCAGGTTTTGCTCAATCTCTGTCACTACCCAGTCCAATCCAAGAGGAATATAACACTTTTACCCCACTTGATCAGATATATACCAGAAAATCTACAAAAATAAGCTTGTTTCCCTGGGTTGTTTGTTTTTCTTTTTTTCTTTTTACTTTGAATTCCCTTACAGGAGTTACCTTAGTGATGAATTTGAACCATAGTTTGCTGACAACAGAGTAAAAGACATGGGCTGTATGACAAACAACTGGACAGCTTCCAGCAAAATCTACAGCTTCTGCATTGTACATCTCTTATAGAAAAAAATGCAAGAAGAGTAGTTCACTTTATAAAATAATTACAGAACTTATATAAACTAAGCCCTATTTCTTATTATTTTAACAACATCTATAACACTATATTAATCTTTACCTATTTTAGAATATTATGTATCATTGCATCTGTGGTCACCTCTGTGTAAAATTGAGGGCATTTGCAAAGTTCATATAAGTGCTTCAAATTTTTTTATGGCATAGTAATCTTTTCTTGGTGGAAACTGTTCAAAATGGAACCTTGTGAAAAGGGAAGGTATGACTTTTCATCAGGTTAAGATGTGGATTTATATTTTAATTTCCCTTCCCTTCCCTTCTTCAGAAAAGTTACACTTTCTTTCCTAAACAGAACTCAAATATTCAATTTATATAGAAATATGTATATGTGTAGCCTTTGGAATATAGCAACTGAAGAGGCTAAGGAGAAAGAATAAAATAAGAGAAAGGAAAGAAAAAGATAATTTAAAAGTATTTAATTTTTTTTTAGCAAAACTGCAACATTAATCAGAATCAAGCTACAGATGCAAAAATCTAAATCTCTGATTTCCTGGTTTTCTGATTTTAGTTTGGGAAGAAGTGGAAATGTCAATGGAAAAAATTTTGCATCAAACCCAAAGTGAAATAGCTACTGTTTTGGGGACAAAATACAAGTAAAATTGTTATCTTGTTTGGCATTGACTTTAGCAGAAGGAAAAGGATCTTCTGTCATTTGAGGTTATTTAACCTTTCTGTTTAAACTTAGTTCTTCTAAATTAGAAAATTTCTGAACCAGATAATGCTGTTTTGAAGAAAACTGTTCCAAAGTTTTATTTTACTACAGCTGAAGGCAGTCTTTGAACATTTTTTAAAAATTTCCCCAGTTTTATTGTGTTTTGTGCTGTTATTTTGTGTATTTGTTTTCATCTGAATTAATTCAACAAAGCCATCTCAACAGCTTTTTTCTTTTTATTATTTTTCTATTTTTAATCTGGTTCTGAACCTTTAGCCATTTTTTTTAAAGAAAAGAACCAACTGGCTATCTCATTCTTGTTATATTGTTCTTTATTACTCAACAGGTCCAAAGACTTTGTGTCTCAAAATTGAGAAGAAAAAACAATATGCAATCAGTCCGGTGTTGACTGGCCTTGGCTTTTCAGTTATATGCAAAACAGTCAGATGGATGAGCCAGGGAAGCTGGTCATGTCCTCTACTGATATATAAGCCAAAGAAGGATGGCTGGTTGGGAAGTCAGTTCCAGCTCCCTCAGCCTTTCCTTATAGAACAGATGGTCCAGACCCTTAATTATCGTTGTGGTCCTTCACTGGATCCTCTCCATAATGTCCATGTCTCTCTTGTGCTGGGGAGCCAAGAACTGGACACAGCACTCTAAGTGTGGCCTCACCAGTTATGAGCAGAAGGGAAGGATCATCTGCCTCAAACTGCAAGCAACAATCCTCCTAATGCAGCCCAGGATCCTTCTTTGCAGCAAGGGTTCATTGCTGGCTCATGTTCAACTTCACATTCCCCAGGACCTCCAGGTCCTTTTCACCCCCAGCACATATTGGTGCATGGTGTTGTTCTTCCACAGGTATAGGACTTTGTACTCCACATTGAACTGTTCCAACCACCTATCAATGCCAGTAGCTTTGATTCTTCTCTAATTGATCCTACCTTGTTATATTGCTTCCTGGCCCAAAGGGATAAAATTAGGACCTACCCAGCAATAAGCAGGCAATAGTAATTTTTTTCATACTTTCATTCCTGTGGAATCACACTTTATCCAGGGAGCCGGCCCTTTGTGATCTCAGGTCTCTGGAGGCAGCGAAGTAACTTCGTGGAAAATGGAAGCAGGATATCAAAATGAAGACACAGGTGATATGAGGAGTTATCAATGGGAAGGAAGGACTCCCCTTGTCACAGAGCACAGTGTTTCCTGTTGTTTACCAGCTGTTCCCCGTGACAGCTCACCCTGTAGAGACTTGGACAAAAAACTGGAGAAATGATGATTCCTCAAGGCAACACACCAGCAGATTATCTAGTGTCCCAAGTGTTAAACCAACTAAAATAGAAGCATGTTGACTATGATGCTTTTTTTTCTCAGAGGTGTTTGCTGGAGCAGGATAGGATTTGTTAGATGTTTCAGTGATATGGAGAGGATTTAGGTACATTAAATTTATCCCCTGTTGATCACCTGCAGGCAACACATAATTAGAGTACATGGTTTCAGCTTTTATCTCAAGCTTGGTGCCTGGGAATGGGTACTGCCATCCTCTTCTTCCACTGTAAGGTTGCTTTTGAGCACTTTCTGGCTTGCGTGCCTTGACGGTGTCCCTTTGAGTGGCTTAAGCATTTAAGAGCTTATTAGAAGTGGATGTAAGAAAAATAAAACAAGTTTTATTAGGACATTACATCAATCTGCAAGACCAGCAGAACAACTGGCTCGCTGAGATGAAGAGGCTCAAGGGACAAACAAATGAATAATCTCTGATTGGGAAACACTAAAAAAAAAAAAAAAAATAGGGCAGCGAATCACTTTTTGCTGTTGAAAAGAAGAAAAAACAGAGAAAGTTAAGACATTCTGGCTATAACCTGTCTAAACTTAATGTTGTGTTTTGGTCAGCTATATAGTAGTGTACTCTTGAACTTGGTCAGGCCTTCATACAAAAAGTATGGATTTGCCAAAAAATGAAAATATCTTAATTTCTGTTTCAATAGGAACAAAATCTCTTGCTTATGTCCTCCTTTCTTTTATTTGGCTAGCCTTTCCAGGTGTCTAGCAACTTGCATACCTGTAGAATCTAGTAAAAATATACTTAATTTAAGGCAGTCTTTTGTTGACATGCTGCAGCTAAACAGGAAACATATTGCTCTTTAGTCTTTGACAGTGGAAATAAATTTAGTGTATAATTTTATTTTTATCCTAATTTCTGAACTGTCTGCCCCTGGTGAACTGCTATGAAATCCAGGTCATATATGTGTCTAAATAAAAGGTGGCTTTCTAAATCTGTTTTATTTTTAACAGGCAGCTGCAGCAAGGCACTTTTTTAATTTTAAAGGGCAGCTGCAGCAAGGAACTTTGAAGGCTCAAAAGAAAGCTTTTCTTCTGTGGATGTAGGTACCAAACTTTAAGCATCAGTCTGAACATATTTTACTTCATGATTCAGCATAGATGCAAAAAATGTAACATTTGGAAGTCATTTTTTATCAAGGTAGATGTCAGGATTTATAATCCTTTCCAGTTTTGTTTTCTTTAGTTTTCATTTACTGATTATAAAAGAAGCCTTGAGCACCACAGAACCTGTACAGGATAATAAAAAACACCTAATGATTTGGGATTAAACTCCAGCCATATTTCAAAATTGTCACATCACTGTGAGCTGCAACACATACATTCAGAGAACCAGCAACAGGCAAATGCAATGATCCTTCGCAGCACCGTCTTCAACCTCACCTCCATTTTGCAATGGAGATATGGCAGGTATGCCATTGTGATGTTGGCACCCTTTTAACAGGAGGTATCCCACTGTGCTGTGCCTTCCCACAGAATGGGTGATTTGGGTGGCCTAGGTGCCTCCAAGCTGTCTTCCACCTGGGAATGAAAACTATTTTTCCTTGAAAAGGGCATGAAAGGCTCCTGCCTTGCAGCTCAACAAGACAGATGAGGAGCTGTTGTAATTGTGGAAAGCCTGATGATGCTGTCAAAAATAGTTCAGGGAATGGAGAGTTTGGTGGTAGCTGAAGAAAGGGGGAGGTTTTCTTGGTCCCACTTATTGTAAAGTCTGTAGAACAGCTCAGTAAGTGAGAGGACAAAACTCCCCTCCCCTTCCCCTTCCCTCTAACTTTTTTCTTTTTTTTTTCCCATATTAAACCCCCAAACTGAGATTACTGATTTCTTGCTGACATTTTGATCTTTTATTGTAGTTCTATATATATGATAAACACCTGGAGCACTGAAGGGGTGATAATACAGGATATGGTGGGTCTAAATACATTCAAATATGATTCATGTGCAATGGCTTAGACCAGCAACAGCTCTAATGCTGCAGCTAAGCAGCAGCTTACAGCTGCTCTAAGCTTACAGCTTTTTTGCTGTTAGGGATTGTCACGGAGGCTCACACAATCAAATTAAACAGGTGTTAAACTCAAGGAAATTTGTTCTTTAAACAGAATAATTTAGAACTCTGGCACCATTAGTAAACCATGGGTTCAATGATGTAAGGGGAAATTAATGCTACACAACCAACTTAAGAATTCTTAAGCTGTAGAAATGATAACCCAAAATGCACCTATTAGTCACTGTTACAGGTTTGTGTGGTATGCTTTTTTTTTCTTTTGGTAGTGGGGAAGGGGGCCGCAGGGGTGGCTCCTGTAAGAAGCTGCTGGAAGATCCCCCACCTCCAAGTCGGACCCACCTCTGGCCCAGGATGACCCAATCAGTGACGGTGAGATCGCCTCTGGGAGAACAGATTTAAGAAGGGGAACCTGCAGTGAGTAGGGGGATTGGAATGTGAGAGGAACACCTCTGCCGATACTGNGCGCTAGGGAAGTTCAGGAAGAACTGAAGCCCACAGAAAGGACCCACGTCAGGGAAGTTTGTGAGGAACTGCAGCCCATGGGTAGGACCCATGTTGGAGAAGTTCATGAAGGACTGTTTCCCGTGGGAGGGACCCCACGGTGGAGCAAGGGGACAAGTGAGGAGTCCTCCCCCTGAGGAGGAAGGAGCAGCAGAGACCATGTGTGGCAAGCTGACCCCCCAAACCCCATCCCCTGTTCCCCTGTGCTGCCGGGGATGGGGGGAAGGAGGGAGAGAGAACTGGGAGTGGAGTTGAGCTGGGAAGGTGGGAGGGAGGGGTGGGCGGAAGTTTTTCTGAGGTTGGGTTTTCCTTCCTAATATCGTTGTTTTGACTTGATTTGTAGTAAATTCAATTGATTTTGTTTCTTCCCCAAGTTGAGCCTGTCTTTTGCCCATGACCATAAGTGGGGAGTGATCCCTCACAGTCCTTGTCCCAGTCCTCCCACGAGCATTTTGTTATATTTTCTCCTCATCCCACCGTGTCTGGGGGAGGGGAGGAGGAGCAGGAGGCTGCGTGGTGCTTTGTTACCGGCTGGGCTGAAACCACGATCCTCACCTTAAAAGTGAGGGTTCTCAAACTGCAGGAGTTACCTTGGGTGGCATTCTGACCCAAGTGGGGAGTCTCTGACTGCAGACCCACTGCTCCAAGGAGAACCGACAAAATTTGCCCTCTGGCGGAGCTCCATTTATAGCCTAGTCGAATCTGACCTGTGGTCAAATAAGGTCATGTTAGTCCTTCCTTATTCCTCAACTGAAGTGTGTACCTTGTGGTCGTAACCCAACCTCACTGTGCAGGTGGGGAGGCTTGACCCCCCAACCATGGTTTCTATGCTTTTTCTCGGCTGAGAAGTTTTGCTTTCTTTCAGGGGAGGTGTACCTGCGACAGGGATCTCTAAAGAAAATATTGTATGCATGCACCTGTAAAAAGCAACAGAGGTTTAGAAGAGCAACATCACAAAAAAGATATTGTACAAAAAAAGAACTACCACTGAAGCACTCATTTGTATAGCAGATATTCATCAACTGCTCCCTGAACAAAGTAACAGGACCCTCAGAGTGTCATGACCTTGTAA
Organism: Pandion haliaetus; assembly: GCA_013401275.1. Taxonomy (NCBI): domain Eukaryota; kingdom Metazoa; phylum Chordata; class Aves; order Accipitriformes; family Pandionidae; genus Pandion; species Pandion haliaetus. The sequence continues at coordinate 3,234 of VYZV01033771.1, read as the reverse complement.
TTTTCTCCCGTTTCCCTTTTCACCTTTAGCCCAAGTTCACAGAGGTATGTTTGACACAGGCAAGTTTAGGAATAACCAGGAATATCACCACTGACAATTTTTGTTCTTTTTCAAGTACTTCCAGTGTATTGTGGTGCCTAGACTGCTCAAAAAACAACTGAGACAACAGTTCTTTGGGATGGGTTTCAGTCATCCCCTCCAGAGGCTAACCCAGGTACCACCTGGGCATATATGTGGCACCATCACGTGCTTGTGAACTTTGAAGTATGTTAAATCTTTAGTGACAAAAAAAAACCCCAACCCCACAACAGCAAATACAGCTTTGGAAACTTGTTGCACATGATTACTAAGACAGAGTGCAAAACAAACATTTCAGCAAAGCTCTGATGGGGATAGACCTCACTGTCCCCAAGAGCCACCCCAACTTAGATGCTTAAGATCAGAATTATTATTGCTCCTGGTAATGGCCCAAGACCAGAACAGCTCAATCATGAATCAAAGCCCCACTATGTGAAAATATTTCTCTGTTTAAAATAAAGGAAAGAACTTGCACCAAAAGTTTGAAGCCTAGATGCATGCCGCTGACTTGCATTCATGCAACATTTCGGGCTTCTTCAGTAGTCATTGGAGAGAGCAAGAAACACCTGCAGAAAGTGATGCAGAGATTAAGTGAGATCTTTCAGCCTGTGGAGGTGCCTTTCTCTCTTATTTTTCTATGAAGAGGTCCTATGGTACAAAAAGCCTCAGTTTAGTAGTTGAGAACCTCAGTTTGGTAGGCAAGGTTCAGTGAAATTCATTCACACCTTACAGTGTAAGATATAGAAACAGTTGGATATAGCTGAAGAAGACAGTTTAGCAACACTTACTAGTGTAATAAACAGTTAAGTACCTGTCTGGAGAGCCACACAGCTATCCAGATACAGGCTTCTACTTTGGATTACTCTCCAGATATCATTAACTATATAGATTAGATGTCACTAGTTGTCTAAACACATTTTTTATTGTATTTCGTATGACACGGATATCTTTCTCTGGCGTGCAGGTCATCCAGAGATCTTAGGTTTTAGCTGTTTATGAATGCAGATACCTTAGGAAACTGAAGCTGTCTGAACCGGAACTGAATTGAACCCAAACATCATAAAAATCCCACAACAGTTCATCTGTCTTTCCACTATCAAGTATTTGGTAGGATTCCTAGCAGAAGTGAATTTTAAGGTGAAAACTGAAGGCAAGAGGTATCTAACAACTCAAGACTCAGGCACTATTATAAGAAAGATCCCATACATATGTTTGAAACAAGATCATGCTAGTTTTTCAAGGCCAGTAGGTAAGTGTTTATGACAATTCATCTTAAGGGTGGTTTGATGAGATGTTTCCTAAGGTTTGCCTTTCAAAATTCAGTGAATTATTCATGAACACTACAGGTTGATTTCATCTCTACGAAAAAACTCATGACCTCTTTATTCACTCCTTTGCTACTGTCAGGCTCCTCAGGGCTCAACAACTGTTTTAATAAAATGTCATTCCAACTACTGTGCATCATGGAATATGAACTTTTCTGGAGCTAAGAAATGAACCAATAATTTCCTGATTTTTCCAGTAGTATTGGATGTTATATAACTTAAATTGGAGCTCTCAGTTAGGAATAACCAGGAAAATCACCACTGACAATATTAAAGGTCATGTATAACTTTGCCACAATCTCTGAGCCAATTGCTAAAGGAAAATGAAACACAAACCTCTAAAGCTTAACATATGAGTAAGTCTTCATTTCTCTCTGTTACAGGAGTCAGAATGCATAAATTATAGGGAGAAAAGATTTATAAATGTCTATTGAAAGATGTTGACTAATGCATTTGTCCCATATACCATAGTTAGTCAGAACTGTGCCTTATTTCATGAAAATTATCTCACTTTAATGGCTGGTTTATGAAACGGATAAATGTTAAGGTGGCCAGAAAATATATGCCTTTGAATGTATGGCTGTGTTTTCTTATTTGAACAGGACTTACTTGTCCCAAACGCCTAAGAGAATCATCACAGTGTGAAGAAAAGAAGTGGAGAAAAGAGGATATTTAGGAAAAGTCCTATTTCAGCCTTACCTTGCTAATATTCAGAATGGGTGCTTGTGAATTAGAAAGCCCAATTGTCCCATTTCCTCTCTATCCTTCCTGACTCTGAATCATTCTCACAAACTGTTGTCATTCTCAGGAAATAAAACTGGTGATTAAACAGCAATAGTCTAGTAACTGCTGAAACTTAAGCCTTGTCATTTGCATGAGAATGAAACACAGAAAACAGAAGTAACCACATTCTCAATTCTACTCACTAGTGCAGGGTTGGGGTTTTTTGGGGTTTTGATTTTTTTTTTTTTTTTAATTATACAAAACAGATAGAGAAAAGAAAAAGGGTGGGAGCTTTCATTTTCTTCTATAATGGCTTAGCAAATTCAGATTCTGGTTGGTAAGTGATAAGGGGTTCCTGTATGGGCACCCTGCTGTAAGCGGAACAAACAATTTTTAGACACAGAGACCTGTGAGACAACAAATCCACATGATGCACTGGAGACGGTGTATGGAGATAAAGATACATTTTTATTTACTGTGAAAACATATTGTTTTAAAAGATCTTATTTCCAGACTGGATCATTTCAGCAGAGTGTCAAGTTTAGAAAAATGCTTCAAGCACCAAAACAGATGCGGGCTCAGAGCTTATGCTTCTGATTTGCGATCATATAGTACTCACACATCTTTGTCACCCACTGTATTTTGTTATTGTTCAAATGCTATCATTAAAATAGTTCTCATTTCTCTATCACACTGCCAGTCTGAGGCCCTTAGCGTGCTAGCACTTAATAGCCAGTACCTAAAAAGGTGCGAGTCATCTGTCTGAGCCATTTACTGTATGTAACTTTCTTGGCTGATAGGAATATTAAAACTCCAAATCTAAAATCATGAGCTCCCCACACCTTTGGGTGAATTGTGGCCATTGCAACACATAGTCTCTGAATATCGGGATCTGGTGGACCTGTAGTTTATGTGAAGTAAGTTGTGTTTCAGGTGCCTGTCCTTATACAACTATTGAGACACCGTTTGACATTGTGTCCTTGATTTTGAAATTTCAGAAATCATAACCACTCATTTAGTCTTCTTCACCTAAATCAGTAATAGTCTTTCTAGTCATCTGTAATCAGTTATCCATGGATGATAAACCCTGGATAAAAAAAAGAAAATT
>VYZV01033770.1:333-62215 GCA_013401275.1 Pandion haliaetus | reverse complement strand
CCCACCCCCCGGGCTGCCTTCTCCTCCTCCGTGCCCCGCCGCTCCCGAGCATCCCCGGCCCCGGTCAGGGGCTATTCGGGGTGAATGCGTTCGTGAGTTTCTTCTGCTGGAAATGAAGTTTCGTGTAGGTTCAGTCCTAGGAAAGGGGGTTTTCCTGTAAATCTCTGGCAGCTGACAGCCTGAAGTGTAGCTTGTAAGATAACAGGCTTGTTCTTTACTGTCTCAGCAGTTCCCATTCTGGCCTGTCTCTTGTCAAAATCAGCTTTTTTTTTTTTTTTTTTTTTTTTCCGCCATCCTTTTAAAAGACTTGATTATTGTACAATATATAATAGAAGGGAAAAGAGCTCTTTCCAGAAAGTACCCCTGCCTTCAGACAACATGTTGACATATCCACCGTGCCCTCCGCCCAGGGAAGGAGCCAGATGTGCCAGCTCCGGCAGATGTGGCGAATCAAGTCTATCAAAAGAAACGTGGAAAACCGGCAAGAGGGAGAGCGGTTTCGCATAGCCAACGCTGAGGCGAAGGCAGCTTGCCTTCCTATTCTTATTTACGTGCTCTGCCCATCACTAAAAGCGCCCGTATGCCCTCCAAAGTGCCGTCGCCCCCCTGACCCCCGCAGTCTGGGGCAGCCCCCGGTCCGCTGCCGCTTGCCGGGGCTGCCCGAGGCTCCCTGGCGCGGCAGCCGCTGGGAAGGGCAGGTGCAGGCTGCAGTGGAAATATATTTGCTTTGGAGCGGGGAAGAGAGGGGTAGTTCATTAAAGTTGATTTTATAATGAAGGGCACTGGGGAAGAGGGGGAACTGGGTCAGTGATTTATTGTAACGGAGGATTTAGCGGCCCGCTAATTGCTTTGCAGTCGCTCTGTGTCAAATGCGGTGCCTGATCTCTTCCTTTCCCTCCGTGCTGCGGTTTCTTTTCTTGCAAAGTTCAAATGCTGCTGTCTGAATCCTGGCTTTCTGTGCATTTTAGTGGGGAAGATGATTTAGTGTGCTTTAATTCCTCCCTGCCCGTATTTGAGGAAGAAAAGAAAATCAAACCATTTGCAGTTAATTTCAAACAATGAGCGCGATTGTAAAGACACAAAGGCAATGTTTGATTTACTGTAATAATGTAATTATAGCCCTGGAGTATCAGAATTAAGGGTGTTGCCATTCATGGGCATAAGTGGCTCTTTGGAGGAATTCTTTTCTTTCTTTGCATTGCTGAAGCTGAAGAGAAGGGAGGGAAGGTTTGAAACTGCAGATGGTTGGAAAAGTGCAAGCTTATTTCTGTGACGGCTATTTATCAGCACTCGTAGTGTGAGTTCACAATGATTCATCTAAGAAGAAGCTACCGCTTTCTTAAAAACAAACACAAAAGCTCAAGGAAAGCAGTCGGCTTTGTCTGAAGCCAATGGAAGACACCAGCTGCTAACAGAACCGGTGGTTTGCTGACTGCCCAGACGAGGCATTTCATGTGGCTTATTTAGCTTTAGCATAAAGTTAAGACACGCAGATGAAATACTGGCATGGCATCTGCACTAAAAAAGTCACCACGCAAGTTATGATGTCAAAGCAGTTTCTATATGAATTGGTTCAATTAGGACTAGTATATTTTTTTTTTATTGATTTAAGTGGTCATGATTACAGTGAGAATTTTTATCACTTAGAAAAATCACTGAATAAAATAGTACTGAAAATAATGCATCATTTGCTGTTGACAAGTTCGGGAGACTTAAGATGTGCTAGCCGGTCTTGATATTTTTAAATACCTATTTTTAGATAAGATTTTCTTTTCTTTACAAGTGGTAATTAACAGCCATTTTACCCTGATGGTTTCCCTATACATATGCATAGCCAGCAGGATAGGGCAGTTTTAATTTCAATGTGAGAATTAAAATAGTAAAGCTTTGTATACAGTTTGCTTATTCCAAGTGGAAGTAGGCAGTCTTTCCAAGTCTGAAGAAAGTCAATATACAATTAATTTCCAGTGCAAATACATTTGCGTAGGGAGTGCATGGACTCTTGAAGGTCTGGTCCTTCCCCATCCTACTTGCATGAATCCACTGTTGTTTTCACAGAAAGGAGGGGGGAAGGGGAGATCAAGCAGTGGTGGAAACAGCTACTCAGGGACCTCTTCCCTGTTGCCAGCGGGTGGGCGTTGAATCCCCTTTGTGGTGGCAATGGTGCAGGACTCCCAGCAACAAGCCTTGATCTGCAGTTGGCTAGAGTTTGACCATGGCAACTTCGGGAACTGCTGGCCTGAGAAGAGTGCTGTGATTGCTGATACCGCGTGGTGGGTGACTACCCAGAGAATTTGTCATTCTGAATTTTGGATGGGGCAGCAGAGGCTCACAGCTCTGGGGAGCAAGCCTTTAAAAACCAAGAGCCTAACGAGAATTAACTTTCCAGGCTGGGGCTGGGGCTGGCTGGGGTCTGACCATGCGCTCCACATGCAGTCATCGGTAGGCGATTGCTGCGAGTAGGAGGGTCCTTTTAGACTGGGAATTTTTTGTAAAGCTTTTCTGAAGTAGCTCATTTGAGCTGCTCTTGGGACAGGTTGGCTAAAGATGGATGAGGCCACCACACACAGTGCAAGACCAGGCTGACACCATCTGTTTAACTGGCATTAGGATCAGAGGAACTTCAGGTCCCGCGCAGATGAGCCTGCCAAATCCTGCTGAGGTGGCAGGAGAGGTTTGCACCTCTTGCTGGGCACCTCCTTCCTCTGGAAAAGCTGCCACCACCACTGCCCGGTGAGCAGAGATGGAGCTGTGTCTTTGTCCCGGACACTCCACTGCTTGACATTCCTGTAGACACGCCTTGCAGGAGATGAGGTGTCTGAGTCACTTGGGCATCCTTCAAAATGGTTAGTAGCGGTCGATAGAGGGTGTCAGCACTGGACACTTACGTGGGTGGAGAGAAAAAAGCAGGCAGTGCCACCTACTGATGGCTCGGTGGAGACAGCTCGCTGCTGCTAACAGATGTCCCCACAGCCCCAAGGAGCTTGGGGTGGAGTGGAGAAGGGCAGAGAGAGCAGACGGATGCGGTTTGGCGAGGAAAGAAGAATTACACAAAGTGCTTCTTTATTGCGAGACTGCTTCCCAAAAGGCCCAGATGTTATCCTGCACTTTTAAGAGTGAAGAAAGGATCTGTTAACAAGAACTCCAGAGCTGCTGGAAGCGCAGAGCTGGTACAATTGCAAACCAACTCTTAACTGTTCATGTCACTGGAAGGCAAGCTGTATGTCTTGATGCTGAGGTCACCAAATAATGTTTTTTTCCCATTGAATTGCAAGAGATGGCAGAGGCTGTTCAACTTGCAAAGCTGTTGGCAGGATCAGCTTTCCATAAGGCGTGTGCCATCACATAAGTTAAAAGGGCTACATCGTCCATCCTTTTGAAAGCAGCATTCATAAAACTAATCCCAATCATTTGTTGAATGATTTCTATGATTGCTTCTCAGTTTTATGTGCCATGTAAATCGTTCCAGAAGACTCTGGTTTGAATTTCTGCCTCCTTTATGGGAGCTGACAACTTGCAACCTCATCCAGTTTCCTTCAGGGGAGCCCAGCACTGTTCCTTCTGTGCAGCGGCGTGTGGAGATCACTGGTCACCGTGGGATGCTGTGGGTACAATCAAGTTCTCCCTTGCTGCTTGCCTTTTTTCATAGGAGCCACAATGAGTGAACAAGGCCACTCCACCACATCAATACCCTGGCCTGGAAATTAGTTATGACCGGGGCAGAATTGCAAGGGAAAGCACGTGGTTTTTAGAGCTTCTCCTTTTAATCCCCACTCCGTCCAAGTGTGGGGTAGCTAGGTAAACCTCTTCTGCCTGGTATCCAGTGATAGGGCGTGTGGGAATGGTTCAAAGCTGCACCAGGGGAGGTTCAGACTAGACATTAGGAAGCATTTCTTTACCGAGAGCGTGGTCAAACACTGGAGCAGGCTTCCTAGAGAGCCGGTCAGTGCCCCAAGCCCATCAGTGTTTAAGAGGCGTTTGGACAATGCCCTTAATAACATGCTTTATCTTTTGGTCAGCCCTGAAGTGGTCAGGAAGTTGTACTAGATGATTGTTGTAGATCCCTTCCAACTGAAATATTCTATTCTACTCTATGCTACTCTACGCTATTCTATTCTTGTAATGGTTTGTTGTGGCTCTTTTGTACAAGCTCTCTCTTCTGATTGCAGCAATATTTTGGGAAGGGCAGTAGAGCTGTGGTGGTTGGCCAAGGAGGCGGGAGATGACCCCTGGGAGAGCGCACCAGGGCTGGCAGAGCTCCGATCCTCTGGCCCTCTGCTTGCCATACGGACACAGAGAGCATTGGTGGACATGGGCATGAGCTGGGGCCATACTTGGAAGTGTTGCAGTCCTGGTTTATTAAGTGTCTGTGTCAGATATACAAGCTGGTTTTTTTGAAGGTCTCTTTTGTGGATTTTTGCACCAACACAGTCATCTGATGGCTCAGGTAGGTGCCTTGTGGCATCTAACTCCGATTGCAATTTTTCATGTCTGTGATGGCCATGAAAAACTTGACAAGAACTAGTTCTCCCAGGCACTGTGCTAATACTAATATTGACTCTAGACTAATTTTAAAGGAGTTGTTATGTTTTGTCACACTCGGCTCAACCACTCAGTTTAGGTAGTAGACACCAAACGTGGATATTTTATATTGTTCTAGGCCAAATTTGGAACAATATGATTTGGAAAGTGTTATGTTTTGCTTTGACTATGTAGCTGCAGATAGACTCCAAGCTTAGTTTAAAGCTCACTATGATGAAGTACACAGTGATATGACTCAGATACCTTAGAAAGAAAAATTGTACAGACACGTCTAATGAATCCAAGTCAAGCTTTTCTGGACATGGGATGCACAGAAGTAATTTGATAGTTTTCTGATGCAGAATCGCGTCATAACGAAGGGTTAAACTTTAGGTGCAGTGGAACTGAATGCAGTGGCTGTGGCTGGAGGTGGGGGGAACTTCTGCTCTGGCTATTTGCAAGATAATGAACTCCCCCTCCAGTGATACCAGCCCATTTCCATTGAAATCATGGTTGTATGAGCAATCTATTTGTCTTCACTGGAAGGCTTTACAAGAGTAGGATACTTGTGTGACTAAATATTTGCAGGGTTGGGCTTTGAGGTTGTGCAATGCAAATTCAAAGCGCTGTGAATGTTTTTAGAAGAATTTTCCACTTCAGAGTATAAGGAAAGCAGGGAAAGTAAAAGGGAGATAACGTTACTAAATCATAAGATTATAGCCAGCATAATATGTGTCAGAACAGCAGGTATACATGGGTATGTATACCCACACGTGCATATAAAATATATGGAGATATCTGTGGATCTCTGTGGGTGTACCAACAGAGGTGGTTAGACATACATACGTGTGTGTTTCTAAATAATACATTCCAATTTTCCTATTAGTGAACTTCCATGTTTAGTAACAGTGCCAGGTACGAGATTCTGGCACCTTCTAGCTCTTCTGGAGTTTAGTGCTAATCATAACAATATATTTATAAATAAAAGCCTAGGCAGAGGTCTGAATTTAGAGTTTAATATTTGAATGACCCACTGTTTACCCAACTCACGGTTCCAGTATCCAGCAGCAGAGGAAATCCTGCCTCACAGCTGTCAGCATACAGTTTTGGTCCTGCTCTTAAATTTTCTGCATGGTCCTGGGGACGCCCTGTATGAAAGTCTGTTCCCAATGAAGCTCAGCACTTGGCAGGGCTTGATTGCTAGATTTCAGTGAGGAAAATCAATTCAATTCTCATGCACTGTCTCTATATATCCTGTAGCAGGAAGGTTGACGTTGGATTGACCTTTATTAAGTTTAGGCCTTTCAGGGAACTCACCCTTTTTCCAGGCAGATGCATGTTGCAGGTTTCCAACTGCTTTTGGGCTGAGTAGGTGTGGCAATATAAAAAAATATTTTACTATATTTTAATATGTATTTAAAAAGATATATAAAACATTAAAATATAGATGCAGATATCATGTGTATATATTATGTATAGAAACACCCATATACATATATATGCCATATATACACAAATATATACATATATATGTGCTTGTGTGTATGTATTTGTATATTTATATATGTATATACCATCAGCAATGAAGGGAAATATTTAAAACCCGAGGGATGAATAGATCTTAGAGTGACATAAACATCTCAAATCATGGATTGGTAAATCACAGCTGTATCAGGCAGTGCTGGGAATTCCTGCTCTTGCCAGGACTGTCCCAGTGCTCCAGGAATGAAAGGTGAATCCAAGGATTGGTTGCATAAAAAATATTACATTCACTTTGACGTCAGCAATAAAGTAGCAATAGCTTCTAAAATGTGCTGTTCTCATCAAATGGCTACCGATGTCAGTAGGAGCTTTCTATTTCCCAGGGGCACCAAGTCGGTACGAAATGCAATCTCGACAGAACCAGTTTTGATTAGGTAACCCTGTGTCTGTGTATTTTTTGAAAAGAAAGTCTGTGGCCAGTGTTGACTACTGTTGCTCTTCATAAAAGTGAGATTTTTTTTTTTTTTAAATTGTACTTTTGTACTGTGGGCAACAGTTAGGCCTTACTGTAGTAAGTTTGGGCAAGTCCAAATTAAGAGATGAGAATGAGAATTAGGTTTCTAGAAATTACTTCTGGTGTAATACAGTTGAGCCTGTCACTTGTATTACAGCTGGTAATAGTGTTCTCGAAGTTCCTGTTCCTGGAGTCACAGATATCTCACGTTCATTAAAGAAAAAAGGGGGAAATTTCCAGCTTTTGTGGTTGTAGAGAGAATCTGAAGACTGTGAATGTTAAGGGTTAAAGGTTGTCAAGGCAAAGAAAAAGATTCACAATGTGTTGTAATTTTTAGGGAAATCGCATGGTCTGTACAGGGGGGTTTTGCCCTCCAGTAGCCGGGGCGACGGTTCTGCCGCAGCCGGGCAGCGGGGCAGAGCCGGTGGAGCTCCGGCTCGGGAAGGTGGCCAGAGCCCCAGTTGGGGAAGGTGGCCAGTCCTACCGTTCCCCACTGAGCAATCTCTATAAATGAAGTGTAACACTTTGGTGAGGTTCTGGCTTGACATTTATTTTTTGGAAAATCTGGCTAGGGTGCCTACGCTAATGCAAGGGGGCTCGTTGTTTGCACAGACTTACCCTGCTGATGACAGCTTAATAAGCTCCTTTATTTTGTGTTTTTATTCAGTAAGCTTGTCGGCTTTTGTGTAGGGGCTGACCTCTGCTTTCGCCCTCCCCCCCCGCCCCAGCTCCTCTGAAAAGGGCACCTCTGTCCCCGTAATTTGTAGTAAAAGGGAGTTGTAAAGGGAGGTGAACTGGCTGGCTGTAGGGACATGGGCTTCTACAAAGCAATATAACTTCCGCAGGGGCTGACCCTGTATGCCCAGTGTGCTTAAAAACTGTGGCAGTCAGTGGGAGTTTTGGGTGCATAAAGACTAATGCAGGACCCAGCCTTTATGACTGAGAAAATGCAAACAGTGAGGGAAGGATTCGTTAAACAGGGCTACTCAAAATGAATTACGGCACACGATGTGAGAACAAGTCAACATTTCGTATCTGGCCTACGTTTCTCTAAACAGACAGAAAGGCATCCCAATATTGCGACTGTTTGCTATTAGATTCTACACAAAAATATACTGGGGTGGCATTTAAATGCAGCAACTCGAGATAGCAAAAAGATGTGGGATTGTATTTCTTTTCATTCATTTAATTGGAACCATGCTGAAAAGGCGTATGAAAACTATCACTCTTGAATATATCTAAAGTGTAGCTTTGCGACGCTGAGAATGATGTCCAACCTAATAGAATTTCAGATAGAGGAGATATTTTGGCTCATCTTTTGCTCCCAGCTATATTCAGTTTCCCCATGTGGTTATTTTTCTTGTTACTGTATGCATCCAGCTATCTGTTTCTTACTTCGCTGTCTGGGAATACAGAACATTTTGTCCCATTTNCCCCCCCCCCCCCCATATTTTGGGTAGTACCTCTGTGCTTCTTTCTGTGTCTTAGTAAGTTGGCTTCTTGAACAAAAGGCCTAAGAATTACTGTCTTGGAATATTTTGCATCTATATATATTCTGTATTTTGTAACATCTGTATGCTGGGTGGTGGTTCATCAGGAGGGGATGAATGTAACCATTTTAGATGCTTAACTGGCTGTTGGGACTTGCCCAGTTTGTAATCATCGTAATTGCACATACAAATACGGCCATGTAATTACATGTGCATTTTTGCATTTAGTTTCAGGAGTTCGTTTAGAAAAGTATAAATGCGGCCCAATAAATCCTTTATATCTCAGACTTCTGTGCTTTTATAACTCTATATAATTATGTAATAACACTCCATCTGGAGAGGTTTCACTTAAGCAAAAACAATAAAGAGCTCAGGTTAGATTATATATTTTTTGAGTTAGACCTACACTAACTTGCTCCATACTCTGTTTTTCAGCTTGTGAGATTGATTGTACTCATGCAAGAAAATTTTCTTATGAGAATAAAGACCAATTTAATATGAGACCAAAACTGGATCAGGTCATTTAAGCTTCCACAATGACTGAAGTGATTAAATGGGTATTAATATAGTACAATATACACCAAATATTCAGCTACTTGGGCAGTGAAGACTTTTGTTAAGGTACAGGTTGGATGCTAAAATGAAAGAATTACTTAGGAGCAAAGTTCCAGCACTCTGAGAACAAATCTAAATAATTATTGTTACTATTGGCATTCACGGATTGAGATAAAATAGACACAAAGAGATGCTGTAATTAATTTCTACTTATGTGTTCATATGCACATAAGTAGGCTGATTTATCAATATTTTGTGTGTACAGGTATGTATGTATTATGTTTTTATAATCAAATGTATGTATAATTGTTGTTTATCTTCCGTATTTCTATTCCTGGAATGGTTTTCACAAATGTTGAGAATGTCTAATGAAGACCGGTATCTTTTTTTTGTATTCAGCGTTACTGTGAACCAAGAGTTGTTGCAAGACTGTCCTTTCCCAGTCCGGATTGCTTGCTCATTTCCCTTATGGCTTTTTCCCCAGTGGATAGTGCTCGTGTGCTAAAGACAAGAGCTGAACTCTGCAGATGATACAAAAACAGGTGTTAGATTTTGACACTCAGAAGTGGGGGTTTTCAAACCTACCGAGCTTTATCCTGCCTTCTTAGTCTGCCCCCACCCAAGAGAGACGTGAAATATCTAGTAAGAACTGCCGAATCCAGCTTGTCTCTGGACATAAAGAAAATATACATATTGTATTAAATATTTTAATTTAATTTCATTTTTTGTTAGTTCAGAAGGCTTAAACAGAATTGTGCTGATGTGATCCTCTAAGATAGTTTGTAGCCCACTAAGATTTAACTCCTGTCAATAAGCTGCACAAAAATGGTTGCACCGATAATAAGGAACAAACCCAAGTCCAGTCTGAATGGCTCTAGATTAAGAAATGATTGCTGCTGCAATCTTTGTCATGGTTGTGGCAGTAAAGAGAAAGGTCTCTTTTCCTATTTCAAATGTTCATATCGGCATCTATCACAAATTGTCTGTTGTGCTTTGATGCCAAAATCTTTTCGGCATGTTTTAAAATGAAATCTTCTAGCTCTTTTTTGTTTAGGTTAGTGTCCATGTTTAAGCAGCTGTTTTGAAATACAGCACCACTTCTACACCAAAAAGAAAAACGTTTACTTCTTTTACATTTTTCGGCACTCTTATTTCCTTTAAATGTAGACAGCTACAGTCAGAGCTAGCAGAACGGTTCATAACAAATCCCGTATTTGCTGACTTTAGCCTGGTCTTTGCTTTTCTGTCTGGGAGGGTCACAAGCCATAAGAATGTGCTTGATACTCAAATCTGCTTGCAGCGGTTGTGTTCAGGCTCACCCTGCTCCCTCCAGCGATGGCACTCGCTAGTCGGGCTCCCTGCTTTCCTGGCGAATTAGGGTCCATCCTCGTTGCGGTCTGCACGAGCTGCCTTCTTCTGCCGGGCCATATCTGAGTCCCCTCAGCTCAGAGGAGACCCCTATCATCTTCCCTGAGCTTTTTAAAACTAAAAGAGGTTTGAAAAGTCAAGTTAACTCAGGGCAAGGCAGTAGAGGAATAGCAGCAGGGCGTTTTTTAATGCTGCATTTTCACACAGACCCTTTTACTGTATGGTTTATTTGACTGGGGGCAGAGATTGCATTTAATTTTTTTTCATGTGCATGCTGTTCTGGCTGGAAAGTTGCAATCAGATCCTTATCAGGCTCATTTAACTGCCTCTCTGCCAGGGCTTGGCAGGGAGTTTGTAAAAGCCTGTCCCTCAGCCCTGTCAGACATTGTCCCACTCCATATAAAGCAAGATATCTCTTCTCCACAGTCTTTAAATATTCTTCGTGTGCAATTATTTGTGTAAGTGAAAATTAATCGTTTAAATGTCCTTGGAAAGCAAATACAAGAAGGAGCTGGAGCATAGCTGAAAATGCCATTTAAATGCTTTTAAATTGACAAAGCTACTGGCAGATAGTATTTTGGAGTATTTGCCCTTCTTTAATGATAACTGCACACAAGAGTCTGTCAAGTATAGTGAGAGGCAGTTTCTGGCTGGAAAAAGATAAGTTTTGGCATTTCAATTGCTTTTCAAGCTACCGTGTCATTGAAATACACATTGCCACTCAATGCACAAACAGTAGTCCTATGGGAACTGTCATTAAAAGCTATTTTGTGATGTCTTTTAAGCAGAAAATCGGTCTTGTTTAGCCAGATATCACATAGGCTAAACTAATTTTCCTCAAATAGAATTCTGTTTATGCATCCATCAATATTTTAAATTATAACTTCTTTTTTCTACAACATTTGTGGTGGGTTGACCCTGGCTGGATGCCAGGTGCCCATCAAAGCCGCTCTATCACTCTCCCTCCTCAACTGTACAGGGGAGAGAAAATATAATGAAAGGTTTGTGGGTCTTGATAAGGACAGGGAGAGATCACGCAACCAATTACCGTCAGAGGCAAAACAGACTCGAGGAAAAAATAGTTTATCGCCAATCAAATCAGAGTAGCATAATGAGAAATAAACCCAAATCTTAAAACATCTTCTCCCCACCCCTCCCTTCTTCCTGGGCACAATTACACTCCCGATTTCTCTTATCTCCTCCCCCCGGGCAGTGCAGGGGGATGGGAAATGGGGGTTGGGGTCTGTTCATCACACCTTGTCTCTGCCGCTCCTTCTCCTCAGGGGGAGGACTCCTCACACTCTTCCCCTGGTCCAGTGTGGGGTCCCTCCCGTGGGAGACAGTCTGCTGTGAACTTCTCCAATGTGACTCCTTCCCATGGGCTGCAGTTCTTCACAAACTGCTCCAGTGTGGGTCCCTTCCATGGGGTGCAGTCCTTCAGGCACAGACTGCTCCAGCGTGGGTCCCCCACCGGGTCCCAAGTCCTGCCAGCAAACCTGCTCCAGCGCGGGCTTCCCACGGGGTCACAGCCTCCTTTGGGCATCCACCTGCTCTGGTGTGGGGTCCTCCACGGGCTGCAGGTGGATATCTGCTCCACCGTGGACCTCCATGGGCTGCAGGGGGACAGCCTGCCTCACCATGGTCTTCCCCACAGGCTGCAGCGGAATCTCTGCTCCGGTGCCTGGAGCACCTCCTCCCCCTCCTTCTTCACTGACCTTGGTGTCTGCAGAGTTGTTTCTCTTACACGTTCTCACTCCTCTCTCCAGGCTGCAATTGCCCAAGTGTTTGCTTTTTTTCCCCTCCTTCTTAAATCTGTTCTCCCAGATGCATTACCGCTGTCGCTGATGGGCTCGGTCTTGGCCAGCAGCAGGTCCCACTTGGAGCTGGCTGGCATGGGCTCTGTCGGACATGGGGGAAGCTGCTAGCAGCTTCTCACAGAAGCCACCCCTGTAGCCCCTCCACTACCAAACCCCCAATACAACAGTCATTGAGATAAGCTCCTGTACAGAGGGGTATACAGGGGGCACTTCACAGGCCTTGTGCTGTATGATGCCCACAAGAGACTCTGCTAGCTAATTTGGGAGTTTCAAGGGAGTGTTCCGAAAGCCATTGGGGTGTGACTTCAAGCCAAGACAATGGGTGGAGCTCAGAGCCTTGTAAGAAATGCTTACTTTGCACCTCATTCATGGAGAAACATAAAAGCATGCCTAGTTACGTTACACTATTATTGCCTGGTTGTGATTTTTTTCAGCTCTATGGCTATTGCTACCAAGATAGCAATGACATCCCAGACACACTGACGACCATCACTGAACTAGGCTCGCCTTTAGAGATGATTCAGCTTTTACAGACTTCCTGGGAAGACAGATTTCGAGTGAGTAACAACTGTTTTAAAAGGACCTTTAAGGGAGTAATGACTACAAAGTAACATCAAGCATGAAGCAGGGGTTATGTACTATGCAGTGCAATTCACATTTATTAAATGTTTGCTTTGCATATGATTACATCCTGGTTTAGAAACAACTTTTAGCACTCCCTTTCTGCAGTGTTTAAGATATCATGCTATTTTGTCTGTTGATGTTATCTGATTGTAGCCGGTTATATGCTTTTTACGTGATAGCTTCAAACATTGCTTACTTGTTAAAGCTCGAGGCCCAGGATTTTTGGCGTTGAGCATTGTGCTCTTCAGCTGGGATTTAAACAATGGAAGGATGTTATATTTCTCTCCTGATCCTTATCATAGGTTGGTTTTAGAATTGTTTTCTACTGCTTCCTGCCCTGTTCATCTTTTACTGGGGGAAGATTGAAATAAATGTACACAAATCTCAAACCTGGGTTGTCCACCACATTGGCAATTTACCAGGAGCACGAAGGTCACACTTAATTTGTCCAAAATGAAGCCAGACTGCAGCAATGCTTTGATCAAGACAGCGCTGTCTCGCTCTGTGTATATTGGGATGTGTTGTCGGCTGAGGTTAACTCCTTAAGACGTTGCAAGGCAGCAGCAGTCTTCATCTAAAACACTTTGGATTGCATGGCTGCATCTGTACCAGAAAACTAAAAGTGTGCCTGACTGATCTTGGAGGTGAACCAGCAAGGTGCAGCCCACATCTGTACTGTCACATTCTTGCACTCTGAAGGCCGGGGGGCTGCACGCAGGATGCTGGTCAGAAATGGTTCCCGGGCTGTGCTGCCTTCTGGATCATGTCTGGGGACTCTGCAGGAGAGCAGCCTTGGTCCTGTCAGACCCGGGCCAGAGACCATGCTAGCAAGTGTGCGTGTGGGATTAAGTTTCTGTGCCCAGGAATGTTCCCTGGCAGAGTTTATTTTACTAATATAGATGGAGCAAGCGTGTTCCCCCTGCTAAGCTTCAGCTCCCTTTTCCTGAAAGAAGTACGGTCTTAATAAGCAGTAGAGGTACTCGTCACGGCTCCCGAAGTACAGGACCTGTCTTTGGCTTGTCTCATCCAGGGAATGCAAATAATGGACTGTGATGGCAACTACATACAAAGTAAATGACCATGAGATATGTTAGACTATGGGTAATAAACAGGGAAGTTTCCTTCCAGCAGGGATATTTCTGAATGAGCAATTGCAAAGGAAGATGAAGGAGAATTAGATGAAGGTGCTGAGCTGATTTACAGAGGTGGGATTATAGATAAAATATTGCTATGACTGTTGTAATGAAGTCTTAGATATAGTCAGGCTTGTTAGCTTGTCTAGAATGCAACTAAGGCAGAGAAGAAGGAGGAACTAAAATCATGTCGTCTTGATACGTGAGACTTGTTTGTGGTCCAGTCCTGAAAATGGGTGCATAAATATTTGACCTTATTCCTACGAATAATAATTTCCTTGTGTTGAAGGACTCAGCAGTAAGCTTGCGCCCCAGATCAGCACCTCTGTGCTCAGCAGGGGTGTGTGATACTGAGCAAAGCCTTCTTCTGTGTGCTTAAAGCTTGTTGTACGGGGGCATTTGCAGTCCCAGCCTGGCAGCAGGCACACAGGGCAGCAGCCTGTCAGGGTTGGTCACAGAGGTTCCCAGTGCAGAAGCAGGGGCTTTTTGGCATTTGAAAAAAGGCAATAATTTCAGATGAAAACCTGTGGGTTTATTCAAGCTAAATTTTGGGTTCATTGGCAATTGAAGATAACGTGTATTATAGGTTAGTTTGGGCTGGATGTGCCTTTTATATACAGTGTATTGTGGGATGGCACATACATGAATCCTGCGTCCTTCCAGAGGAAGGAAAGGGTGGTCAAGTCTGGCATCCCATAACCAGACCTGTGTTCATCTACATGTACAGGCATCTCCATATGAACTGTGGTATCCTGTAAGTAGGTTAAAAATGTTCTAGTCTTGTCAAGCAGGGAAATTATTATAGAAGTGTTAAGGTAGTCCTAATGTCCCACAGGTGAAGGGTCTGTGCGGGATAACTTCAGACATGCTCAGCTTTCTTATGAAGGACGCATTTAGGTGCTCCCCTGAGTATACCATTTATGCCCTGAGACTGAATTTGGATATGACTACAATGCATGTGGCCTTAACAGTGTATTTTAGCAGAAAACAAAGATTATATATAAACAATAAAAAGCTTGCTAGACTGAATAAGACCTGTTACTAATTTAATACATAGGATAAAAATTCCAGTATTTAACTATGTTCATATTAATGCTACATTTATATTAATATATTACATAGTGGACTCTAAAGGAATGCGTGGATTGAAGCCAGTACTTTGGTAAAGGGGCTGACTTCAATGTTCATTGAGTTTGCTGTCTAGTAATAGTTACTTAAGTTTTTAACCTGCAATTGAAAAATGCCGCATCAGCACAAAGCTCCCACCCCAGCCTCAAAGTGGCACGTGAGGGTTCACCAAGGTAGACCCACCAAGGTAGATGGCCACACTGACCTTGAGGCACAACAAAGAATTACGGAGGAGCTGTAGAGTTCCTCTTGCTGGGAATTTGCTTCCTTCTTCCCTGGAAAAAAGGCAACCATGAGAGGAACCAGTGGAAAAAAAGAATTGTAAAAGCAGTCAAAAGGCAGGATCAGTATGGAGGTAATATAGACACCATCTGGAGCTGGAGCTCCAGGCGTGGGCGCAGAGTGGTCTGGCCAAAACTTCCAGACCTGGAGTTTGTAAAAGAGCAGAATCAGTCTACATGGTCAAGGCCTGTGCGTAATGTGTTATTAAAAGTTAATGCTTTTACTTCTATTAAAAGTAAGAATAGCAACAATAAGCCCTGCTTCAAGAATAGTGTGGGAAAGCACTGGTAATGAAGCTTATTTTTGTTTCAAGTCTCTAAGGGTTTTACAATCAACTATGTTAATCCCATGAAAAATACCTTTGTGGCAAGATTCAGTTTTAAGAATAAGTTATGACACTTATATTAAGTCATATATTTATGAATATATCTTCAGCTAAAGCAGTTTCATTTATATACCTTGTACTGAGAAAATAACACAAGGTACCTACGTTTTTGCATTTCAGATATGTCTCAGCTTAGTTCGGCTTCTGCATTATTTGGCTCACTCTCCTCTTGGCTCTGTGACATTACTGGATTTTCGCCCTCGGCAATTTGTGATTGTGGGTGGGGAGCTGAAGGTGACGGATCTGGATGATGCCAGCATTGAGGAGAGCTCTTGCACCAGTAACAGTGACTGCTTCATGGAGTTCCCTGCGAGGAACTTCACGCTGCCCTGTTCGGTTGAGGGACGGTGTCAGAGTATGAATGAAAAGAGGAATCTCTACAATGCCTACAGGTACGTGACTGGATAAGGTAGAAGAGAATTGAAAGTGGGCAAAAAGTCTCCAGCATCCTTTATAGTTATTCACATCAACAAGTACTATGTATGTATTGTCTCAGAACCGTTACCCAGGAGTAAGTGAAGCCATGAATAATTGTTTCATTTGTGAAAATACATAGCATTTATAACTTTGGAATTGTTTTGCATACTTTGAGTGTGATTCACCACTCAGTCCAATTTTACATTGGCTTAATCCCACTGAATTCTTCACGCAAGTAAGAGATTTTCACAGGAGTGAAACAGAGGTGCCTGTGGAGTTGGGGGTCCATTAGCTCTGTGGTGAGATGATTCAGGCAGCTCTTCTTCGGTGTGAGTTAAGAGGGGTCATGACACATTTTTCACCACCAGCTGAGCAAAGAGCTGGCTTCAGATGCAGACAGATGCTGGGCTCTCATCCTGTGCCCTGGCTCGATGCTCCCTGCCTCACCAGAGTCTGCCATGGTGGGGTTATAACAGGCACCGGTGCAGCCACGGGGCCACCAAGACCCTCAGTTGCTGATAAACTGGGGCATAATCGCAAACCTTTGCAAGCAAGGGGTGCTCCTTTTGCCCCTCTCCCCTCTGCCCACAGCCCCCTTCTCTGCACCGGAGGTGCTGGGGGACTTGCTCCCAGTGCTGCTTCCACTCCGCGGCAGCGCCGTGCCTGCAACGGGGGATGCATAAGTCCCATCTGTCTTCCAAATTTGATTTTTAGGGCTTCTCTGAATTTACAGCGGAGTCCTTCTGGGCGATGGCTTTGTGTTTGTGGTCTTGGCTCTCCCCCGTTGGCCATCGCTCCCCTTGGAGGGCTATGTGGGATGCTGGGGGAGCCATGTCATTGCTTTCCTGGGAGCCGGTAGCCGATGCTCAGTGCCACGCTCCTGCCGCCGCTCCAGCTGACGGACGCTGCTGGGGTAGGCGGCTGCCTTGTCCGATGCAGATAGGAGGATGGAGGATCTCAAAGCAATGCCATAATGGTGTGCTCATTTGTTAGACTTCCCTTTCAAGTATCATGCCGTTCGCTGCCTGCCAGACCACAGCGAGGAAAGGCTGCTCCAAAGAGAGTCTTCTGCTTTGGTCCCAGGGTGCTCACCAGCATGTGTGTTGCATTAGCTGACCACACTGAAATGGGCTGCACCACATGACAGCCCTCTGCAGTTGTGCAGCGCAGTTTTTAGCGTGTCCTGCAAAACTTTCCATTTCCATTTGCTTGGCTTAAAGATCTTGCTTAGCTTGCTAGCTTTCGGTTAAGGCCATTTTACTGGTCTGGCCAAGAAACCTTTAATAGGCACCCATCCGTCTCAGTTGTAAGTGGGGCTATGCCTGCGGTGTGGTGGGCTTGCGGCAGGTTGCTGGTTTCGCTGAAGGAAGCGGTCTTTTCCTATTACAGTTCTTAGTATTGCCTTTGAACCGCGCACCAGTCTGTAGCACACGCACAGTGCCCCGGTGCTTTCAGCCCCTGCTTTTGCTTAATTCAATAGAGACAGTGAGTTTTTGTTCAACAGCAGATTCATGCTATAGTAGGCTGCGACCAGCCATGCTAGGGCTTTAGCAACAAACTCTGTACACTTGTCTTGGAAGGCTAAATCCTCGCTTCATTAGGGGTGGGCTACTAAATTTCGTATTTTCATGGGCATGCTCTGTTGCTGTAGGGTTAGAGATTGCCCTCAGTAAAGGGTTGCTGGTGCTCTTAGGTAGAGGTCAAAAGCAGCAATATGTCAAACAATGCATAAACCCCTTGTAATTTTAAAATATAGCAGGCCCTAGCCTTGAAAGCATAATTAGCCTATCTAGCTGCTTTCTTTATGAGGTAAATAATTAAAGGAGAGAAAACATTTTGGAAAAAACTCTACTATGCAAGAACTGGCCCATCGTGACTTTCAGATGGTTACCTTCTGTCACAAATGTGTCTCTACGGGTTTTGGAGGAACAATTTTCAAAGCACTGGACAGTTTTAAAAGTAAGGATAATGAATTAATATTTTGAACTATTAACTGATGGCTGAGATTAATTTTCCATCATTGATGGTTCTTAAGATCAGATAGTTCTCAAAAAGAAAAAAGACAGGAAAAAAAAGGCTGTAGGAACAAATGCAAAAGGATCTGACAGTCTGTGTTATGCAGATCACAAAGGATGCCACTGGCCCTGCAATCGATGAATAACAAATGCTCCTGCAATTAAGTTGTGCAGGTGCCAGTGTCTCTACATGTCAGAATTTCACGTGTGGGTGTTTGCATTCGAACAAGTTGTGTGTTTCTATAGCCACGTAAAAACAATAACCTCCATGACTTTCATGCATCCAGCATGTAGCAAAGTGAAAGACAGTCACTGAATTTTTGCAATTTACATTCAGTCGGACTCTGCTTTATGGATAATCTCTAAGCAAAAAAAGTGAGGTAAAATTTACCAGACAAATTATTCATTACAAACGTTATGCTGCTTCTTTGGTTTCTGCATGTGTTTATACTGACTGTTTCATACTTATTGCTAAGAATACCTACCTGGGGATAATCCTGCTTGGGAAAATCATAAATACTATTTTTGTAAGGGATGAAAAAGGGAGTTACGATCTCAAAGAAATATTCATTGTGTAAGTAGGATATGTCAGCTCAATAATACCTATGTCTATGATAAATTTTTGCTATCAGTAACTTAATTTTTTAATTTGTGCTTATGTGAGACAACTGCTAGTCTCCCTCCTGAGCATGAGTCCCTGGAGGTTTCTGACCATGTGGTCTCTGTATATGAAAAAGTGTACTTCGCTTTGCGGGTTAGGTGTAAAGCAGGGCAATTTCCCAATTGTGTCCCCTTCTGCTCATTACCTAATATTTATGTCTGATAGTTCTGCTTATATTGTCAGATCCTGAACTGTCCATCTCCATCTTAGGTTGCTATGACACTGAGTTTGCAATAGGTAGTAATATTGGTAGAGTAATAGAAATTTAAAGGAACGATGTGAAAATTAAGTGTATTTCGAGTGATGGTAAAGGCATACTGTTTTTTCTTTTGTAATTAAAAATGTTAAAATGGAGAATATACATCCATCAATGATATCTACATGAATTCATCTTGAATTTAGGTAAATGATGAAAACAGAGAAGACATTCTGAATTGCAGTGGCTTTAAAACAATAGAAAGTGGCTTTCTTCTGGCAATTAATTTGAAAGTCTAAGAAAACTGTAGAAAAGAAAATAATACTCAACTATTTGAAATGAGCAGAAATTTGATTTATGCATTTTCAAGGTTCGAAAACAACCCCAAGACTTCTGGGGTTGATGGCATCCTTTTACTTTGTTAAAGTACAGGCAGCTTTGCAAATAGTCACAATCCATGGGGCTTCACAGCAAATTTCTGTATTAATGGAACATTTACACATAGTTACAAGGCAGCCTTGTGTATAACAGCGCGGTCTAGGTATGCCAGACAGCTGTGTGAATAGTCTTAGCACTATATTTATTTGACTATAGAATATGATTATATTTCCTGAATAGGTCAGTGGCCTATAAGCAATAGGAATTTTATTCCTTATGTTGTTCAGTAGTTCCCAGACATTTGTAAACTCTTTTTTTAAATTTTTCAATATGGGTTACTCTTCCATTGCAGGTTTTTTTTTACATATCTTCTTCCACACAGTGCACCATCCTCACTGAGACCATTACTGGATAAGATAGTCAATGCAACAGGTAATTGCAGTAAACATGGTAATGCCAAGTATTTCCTTTTTTAATGTGACTATCATGTTTGGGATGGGGTGGATGCTGCTTTTATGTTCACTGCAATAGAACCAGATTGCTCTTCTATCAAGGGTAAAATTTCCCCCATACAGAGTAGGTAAGAATGGCTCCATATACCAGAGAAATCCCATTTTGAGGTTTTATCTAGGCTTCACAGAGGAATTTACTTCCTTCTGACACTTCAGCACTGGGGTGAGCTGCATCAGAATGCAATTCCTTGCAGGATCTGGAGGAACCCCTGTCTCTGACAAGGGGAATTTTAATGATGAAACAGGATACTTCCCCATTGCTAATGGTACCAGTGGTGCGTTTACACCTCAGAAGCCAGAGACAAGTGATACTACCATAGATCTTTGCTAATAACCAACGTAGTGCCTTTGGGACAAGAGTAGTTGCATGTGCCTGTAAATCTGATTTGAGGGGTTTTGGTGCATTGTTCTGGGGGGTTTGTACCTTGTACTGTGTGCCTTCAACGGGGAAGTTAATGATGCTGGGCTATAGTTAATTAACCAGCAAAGCCTTTGGAGTTCCCTGTATTGGCTAAAGTTCGTCCCTCGTGGGGAGCTCACCGCAGTGTTTTCTACCCGCAGGCCTGGGGTTCCCAGCTGGATGAGCCAGCTTTTGACATGCCTGGCTCATGTCAGGTGTGAAACCCAATTTTTAGTAACTCGGGGATTTCATGTCCACATCACAGTGCTGCCATAAAGCAAGGCACCGCTGGGCTCTGATGCTTTAGGGCTTTCTTTGAATGCAACCTCATTTTGTCCTGTGCAGGTTGTTCCTCATCTAACTCGTTCTTTTTCTGTGCTTTTAAAGGAGAACTTCACTGGGGAATAGATGAGACAGCTGCTCAGCTAGAGAGAGTTTTGAATCTGTATAAGAGTGGAGAGTACCTACAGAACACGACCCGGATGCCGAAAGCTGGTAAAGTGGTCTTTCTTGAAACTTAAAATCAGAGGCTTTGTCTTTATTTTGAGGTTTGAAAGGGCAAATGTGCAGAAAATGGGGCTCAATGGCCCTTGAAATCATACACGTGATAATCTGTTGTCTGCTTTTTGCTTCCTGGGTGCCTTCTGAAGCCCTTCTCAGTAAATGATGTAGCTGGACATCCACAGGTGTGAGCAGGCTGTAATGGGGATCAGGAAATCCAATGGAGCATTGCTCTCCATAGCAGATTTGTGGAAAATGTGTTTCATCACATCCACACACTTCTCTGCTGTTGGGAGTACCAGAACCTGCCCGAACACGAGCTGGAGGCAATGTAATCAAGGTGCCATAACCCTCCATGGATTTCCTGGGACTTACAGGAATTTCTTGCAATGCAAGCACTTGTAGACTGGAAGAACAAATTTTTTGCTTGCTTTGCAAGAGAAGAATAATGTGTCCCTCAGCTTCTGCTAGCAATAGACTAAAAAAGAAGAGAGGGACAGAATGAAAACGAAGCTGCATAATAGTATCTTTTTCATAAAATCTCTGCAGCACCACAGGTAGGTAAAATGCTATTCAAGCTGCTGTGATCTGAAGGGATGCATATTCTTCCCGGAAGGATAGCTTGTGGAATTATACATGTCAAAGAAGATTATGTATGATGGAAATGACTTTAAGTCTAACAATTGAAAAAGCTGTTTTGCAAATTATTTTTGTGTACGTACAATATTCATGTCAAACTGTCAACATAGTTGACTGCAAGTTGATAGGAAAATTATGGCTTTGCTGCAAAAGCTCAGTAAAGAGGGAAAGATGGGTTCTAAATGAAGATGAATGTTGGCACAGGGGGTTTGAAAAGTTCAGTGAAGCATTTGGTCTGTGAAAGACACAGGAGCCAAATTCATCCTGTCGTAGTGCTGTTAACCTTAAAGGGCCATGACACCAGGGATGAATTTGACCCACTTATCAGAATAATTCAATATTTATTTTGTTGTAAAATTGGCAGGAAAATTGTTGCAGGTGTTCATTTAACTTTCTAATTTTCAGCTTTTCATCACAAACTGTGCTGAGTGATGCCTGTCAACACAGCAAAATTATTTTCAGCAGTACAATCAATAGTACAAACACGTCCTTTGTTGAAGAAGTGCCAGGAGGGCTGAAGTTTTTCTGTGATGCTGGTTGATTCCAGATTTAACTGCCGTATCAGGACAAGATGAAGTTTTGCATTTTAGAGGGCTGTCATGTTTATAAAGAATCTCAGGGAGAGAAGCTTAGGACAGCAGTGGTAAATGTTAACAGTGCAGGTTTCTACTAATATGGAGCAGAGATCCATGTATATTTGGCTACTGTAATAATTACACGTTTTTGTGTTAGTTTAATTCCATAGAGACCTGGATAATATAACGCAGAATCTGCTGCCCGTGTTCATGGTTAGTAACACCCTTCTGTGCAAGGAGCCGTTTTTATTTGGAGGACACTGCTCATAGACTTGGGCACTCTACAGCGTGAGCAAAGGTGTTGAAAATCCGTAGATGCTTTCTGTGACATATTTGGCCAGTCAACATTAAAGACCATGAGTGAAATGTTGAATTCCTTGATTGGAAAATGTTCTCAGCCAATGGCAAGCCTGAGGAATCAGATTATCTTAGTGGAAATTACACTTAGATGAGATGTGTTTTCAGACTTAGCTGCCATGCCTTTAAGATGTGCAGGCCTGTTTCTTGTTTGTTCTAAGGCTACTTTAACCAAACAGAAAAGGGGTTGTAATTTATTTCTATTTTAAGGCTCCCTTTCCTTGCCAGAAAACTATGAAGAAGTCATATTGTGAGGGTGAAAATACAGCTACCTACCCATTCATATCACTTTTATTCTGAACATATTCCTTCCTCAACTGGTATTTGACTGGTGATACCATGCTAGAATTAGTTTTTAATATTCTCAGTCCAGAGGTTATGTAATTAAAAGTTATTTATTAGAAATTATCCAGAGATTATGGAATGAGAAATTCTCCTGTGGTAAAGTGAAGTTGCAGGAGAGAGTCACAGTGATGCTGGAAGGGACTGGTGTCCAAGTGATCAACCTCTTCTGCTGGCAGAATGTGCCCAGCTGAGCTGGCGCCCTGACCGCTGAAACCAGGGCTGAACAACCGAGCAGATTGAATAATTTGTGTAACTCCTGGTGGGTGGTGGAGGGAGAGAGGAGTGCAGAAAGGGACAACTGTGGTGCTTTCCCAAGCTGTCAGCTGAGGTCCTGCTTTGGCCCTGCTTGGTGTCTAGGAGGACACTGTGTTACTCTCTGGAAACAAAGAAAAAATATTTTTAAGATTGTGGGTTTTTTTAAAATATTTTCTGCCTTGCTCTACAGCATAATGAAAGTTCGAGGAGAGTGTTTTCCAACCTAGTGGCAGGTTAAGATAAAACTAGAGATGCTGGTTTGGTTCTCAGGCCAGATTGGAGTTAATCAGAGCCTTGCATTCGTATGCCGGTATGCCAAGATCAGGCAGGTGATCGCATCGATTTTGCTCCAGATGATGGAAATCTTACAAGGTGACTTGGCTCCCAGGATTTTTGCTCTCTCAAACAGTAGAAATGACAAGAATTAACAATGCCAGTCTCCTGGCATCTAAAGGGTTGTGACAAAATAAGGCCTTTCTGGTGTGTGATCTATTTTGGAATCCTAAAAGCGGAACTAGTGGAGAATTCAAATCCAAGAATTGCAAGAGTTTGTTTTGTTTTCTTTTTTGGGAAAAGAAACCACAGAAGGTTTAGGTAAAAGTCTTCAGAATATGTCTTAGGTCTAAATGCTTTGAATTACCCATTGTCTTGGATAGAGCATTGTAAATTTGTACTAGGAAAGAAGAGATCGTGATCTTCGGCAAGTGATCTAAGGCCATAACTAAAACATAAACTTTGAGGAAACAGTCTGTTATCTATCTGAACCTATGTTTTGTGAAAGGCAGACCTCCTCCTATGAACACCATGAAGTGAGAAAGGTGATACTGATAATCGGTAGGGAAATGGCATGAAGAAAGTTCTTGTCAACCCTAGAGTTCCCATAAATAGAGTTTAACAAGATGACATAGTCATATTACAGAAGGTCTTGGATATTAAGCTTTCACTGTGCTTCAGTTGTAAAAGATTTTACAGTGCTGTAAATTATATTATGCTTTGGACTTTGCTTTAGTATCTTAGAAACAGAGTAGAGGCGTGGGAGACATTCGATAGCTATGTATGTGTTCTGTAATCATAAATCACACTACTGTTAATGTTGATACAGGAACATTATTACAGTGTTTAAAACAACACCATGAACAAATAGTTTTATATTCCGTTGACTGTTGGTCTCTCTTGCTGGAATCCAGAAGAAAGTGAATTAAAACAGAAACCATGTATTTCTTCTGACATATGTTATCTAAAAATGATTAAATCATTCCATTAATTATCCATATTAAGAAGGCTATAAAAAAATCTACTGATGTTCATCAGTAAAGTCCTGCCCCAGTATCAACATTTTTATTGCTTCAATCAAGTGACACTGATTTGTACCAACTGGGTGTCTGGCCCTTGAGCTAAGCCCCAGCCCTTCAGTTAACTCAGAATTTACTCAGAAATGCGTGAAATCAGCTAACGCTAGTAAATTGAATAGCTTTGTTATTCATTAAAGCTAATAGATGACCCATTATTAGGCCTGAAGCTGTGCAAGCCCACAGAAGGGCATAATTAGTTGCTGTTGTTAGTTGAAAGTACATTCTCAACGCTAAAAAAGCTGGAAGGCTGGACATAAAGCAAAGGCACTTTGTGTTTTCCTTTGTCTTAAGACAATTTGGCAGGATTATGCTGTATGTAAACATTTACAGTACAACAGTGTTTTGAAAAAAATATTCTGCAGGGTCGCTATAGCAACCTGCTTAGGAAATTGTAAATCCACCCAAGAATTACTGAAATTGGGGAGGGGGGCGGGTGGTGTTTGTGCACATGTGTATATATGAGAGAGAAATTTTGCAAGGTTGCTGGAATATTGTTTGAGGCAGTTTGTATATCCTACGGCAGGCCACAATGCTAAGGCTAAAAGTATGCTGCTGAAGGCGCTTGAAGGCTCAGCCGGGAGCGTACTGCAGCCCAGCCCTTGCAGCTCAGATTCCTGCTTTATCTGGCACTTGTGCATTTGGTGTTTCTTGCCCAGGGACGTCAAGGTTGCTTTGTGGCCAGCTGAGGGGGAAAGGTGCACAGGGCTGCAAGCACGGGCAGAAAGTCTCCCTCTACACCCTGCCTTGCACAGAGGGCTTTCGCACCACCAGCTGGGTGATCCCAGCATACAGAGGAATACAGGAGCAGGTTGCTTTGCAGCCATGTGGCACTGGAAATACGGTGGGGCTGTATAGCTGTATAGTGACCGGTTGGTTGTTGCTGACACGTACCTCTACCGTCGTGCAAACCATATGCCCTGTTCACTGAGCAACGTGTTCTGCTGTCGCTAAACTTCTCCAGGTCCAACTTCGCAGCGTACAGCAAAATGCTTTCTGCTGATGCGTTCGGTCCTCAGGTCCTCTGAAGAACGCTAAAGAAGTCACCGAGTGTCTTCTACAAATCCTGTAGGCATCTGTCTTTAAGCTTAAATACGCCCCCACCCGTGACCCTATACACCGTTTGGCTCATCCGTCATCAGCATCATTGTTTTCATGAGCGAGTGGGCCAGATGCAGCTTACAAGCACCTGTGGCACTAGTTTGGGCTAATTGCCTTCAGTAAATCGGTGTGCACCGCAGAGGTGGCCGCGGGTGCAGAGCAGCTCCGCAGCCTGGTGAGCGGCCCTGGGACGTGGGGCATGAGGCAGGAAAAGCGCTCCAGCTGTGTCCTGCTAGCGGGAATAAAATGTAAGGGAACATGTTGTTCTTCTCATTTATTTGTGTTTCGGTGACAGCCTGCATACTGATTTAAATATGGCTCTACTGTAAGCACAATGGAAGCATATAAAAAGAGGCAAGCCTTACTTCGCTTCCAGCCTGCACGCGGGAAACAGCCAAAGGATGGAAATACTCACCAGAGAAGCAGGGCTATCTCCCGGTCTGACGGCAAACCCGTGTCCTGCCAGGCCTGTCTGTCCTTCCAAACAGTTGGGATTCGTCAGAAATGATTGAAAGCAGAGACAGGCGGGATACGCCTAGCATGTCATTTTCTCAGACATACCAAAAAATAGCTTTCTGTAGCGCAACTGTGCATACAGCTTTGCGAGGCTTGTTGTCAGAAGCATGTTTAAGTGTGAGGTATTGAAGCATGAGGAAAATTTCAGCATAAAATGAAGCATACTAAAACCATAAGTGTATTATTGTCTATTTAGGATCCGATTCTGTTCTCCATAAGCTCCCTGGGAGTCGGTGGGGACTGTTTGTAGAGCAAAACACTGCTCAATACCACTTTTTGCTGAGATTGGCAAGATCAGGCTCTTTCTGCTTACTTGTAAGCAAAGCAATTAAAAGCAAATCCAGAGTCGACTGCCAGTGTTCCTCTTGAGAGTGGAGGAAAAGAGGAGGGAGGAAAAGGAGCAACATGATTTCTCTCTCAAGGATGAACATTACTGCATCTGTGTCATTGACCCATAGTGTATTGGCAGGTGATAACTAGAAAAGAGAACTGGGCAAATTTCCAACGAGTAGCTATACTTGGTAGTAAAAATGCAATCTGGCTGATGTGGCTGAAATAAACGGTCATTAGGACTGATTAAAGTCAGATTTAGGGTGATTCAAACAAGCTAAAAGGGGGAAACCACAGGCGGTTTCACATAGTTTATTATATACTTGTGGAGTTATTTATATGATTCAGTCTAGTACAGTGAAAATGAGTGTGTTTATAGATTGTAGTCGGCTTTGGGACAACGCAGGTGAGTTTTGATGGAAAAAAATAGAATAAGATTTTAAAGTACTGACTTTCTTTTATAGCTGTTGCACTGCTCAGTGATGCTGCAGATTGCTTTTAAAGATGCCTTTCTTACCTGTCATGAGAAGGTGCTCGGTTTGAATATCACTGTGGCCATCATGAGGGCTGGCTAGCGCTGTAAGAAACTTTCTAAGATTTTGGTGTGATCAAAACAGTGTGTTTTGATTGACCGGAGCAAACTTGTAAAAATATTTTAAAACTATTAAAGATATCACAAAACAAAACTTTTGAGGATTGCCCAGATTCAGCATAGCAAGATATGTTGAAGTTTCAAAATGTTTACAGGGCAGGAAAAATGTTTCTAGTAGGATTTATTTGTATAACTGTGAGCAGGGAGTCGGCTCCTGTACGTTAAGCTGGAGTAAATCTGTTGTAAGTGACATCAAGATCAGGCTTACTGCATTGCATTTATTTGCTTCAATCCTCACAAAACCAGTAGATGGAGAAAAGGATTCTTTTTCAGTTGTGATACTGGTAGGAACATCTTATATTTCTCTGATCTATTCCTTGCCATTACCTTGATAGACTTTACGTACTCTGTGTCAAGCTACGTGTATGTATGCAAAAGTGTAAATTTATGGCTGCATTTGTAGTATTAGGCAAGTATTTATTGGTTTTAAACACCATTAGTCTGGAAATCGACCAGAACTTTGACCTTTTTATGATGTGATTTACTGCCGTGAGCCTTCAAATTCCATGGACTCCATTTAAGCAAGTTTCAGGTCTTGGCAGGACAAAAACGTGAGCTGGAGCTGTCTTTAAACCAGTGGAGTATTGCTTAATTGAGGAAGCAACTGCACTGTAGTGACCAAGATGATCATTTAAAGGTGAAGGGGAAGCCCAGCTCTCCTGTGGGCTGGGGCTAATGTCATTGCCAGGGCACATCTCAATGGAGGGGCATCCTTCAGGAGCATCCTTCTAGTTCACGTGAGAGGATTGCATTTCTTCACAACCTGTACAAATAAGGGCTAAGGGGTCAGCTCCCTAATTTGTCGCTGTGTAAATAAGAGATTCCAGGGATATTTGCTTTTGCCATGCAAACGAAGAAGGCAGGTACCTTGCTCTGCTTGAGATAAAGTGAGTTTTGGAGACAAATTCGATTTCCTCAGACCAGTGCTCGGTTGGTGTTGTAATGAGTTTCTGATCAGTTCTGACTGTAATAGTGGGAGAGGAGATCCTGTGTTGGCTTCCCGGGACAGCGGGAGTGCCTGGCTGGTTTGGGAGCGTGAGCCAGGGTGCAGGGCCATCGCATGTCCCACTCTCTGCTCCTTGTGGCTGCCTTCCCACCAGGGTGCTCCTGGGGGAAGGCGCTCCCAGGCAGCCAGCCACCCCTGCTGCCTGCCATGCAAGCGGGGAGAGGGTCTGCCTTCCTGTCTTTCCCCCTCGCTGCATCCCACTCCCCTCCCTGCAGGCAGCATAGGCGGGAGGCTCAGATCCCCAAATCACAGGCATTCAGCGGTCTGTGCCGGTTCAGGGGAGCTGCCAGAAGCTGCCTTTGTGGAGCCCGTGTGACTCTGTGGTTTCACTTAGACTCTGGTGGCTGTATTTTCACCTGTCTGGTGCCTGATGATCTCCCAGCCAAGGAAAATGCTCTTTGCAGGTGGGTCACGCTGCTGTGTACATGTTACGCTGCCCTATTCCCACGAGTCGTGCAGATGGTGGTGGCTTCCCTCGTGTAGGAACTGGCAGGGAGCAGCAAGGAGAGCAGGGACAGCCACAGGACTCTGCTGCATGGTGAGACCACCCTAGGTACAGGCGTGGAGGTTTGCAGCCTCTCTTGCGCCTGCAAGCCAGGAGCTTGCCATCACCATCGCAGCTATTGCTAGCCCAACTCCGTCGACTAATGTGTCCAAGCTGCCCATATGATTTACCAGGCTCAGTCACCTTGAAAAAGTCGATGGAAAGGGAGAACTTCATCTCCTACCTCTGACAGAGCCCGAGGTCATGTAAATCACTGCTGCTTTTTTGAAATCTGTTTATGTCAGTTGAGAGCCTAACCCCTGACAGCTGTACCAGGAACAGTGTTGAGAAGAAAGAAAGTGCTATAGGCATATTAAGAGGCATATCTGTGTGCAGAAGAGTTTAAAAATTGAACGATAATTCAAAATAAGGGTTTTCCAGATGGGCTTCTGCCTTGCTTGGAGGAAAACACATGATGTGACGTGGGGCTGCTCTGGTTAGTGACCTGATGGTGTGCCGAGGGATGCTGCAGTTCTCTCCCAGCCCCGGCATGGAGCCTGGTGGGCTCTGAGAACACCCTTGGGAAGGGCTGGGGCATGCTCCCTGCTGATGCAGAGAATCAGGCAGATGCTTCATCTTCTTCTGCTGCAGCAAGTGCCATCATTCTGTGAACGTCCTCTGTGGTGTGAGGTTTGGCGCAGTGCAGAGTTAGGTGGCACTTCTGTAGCTGTGCAAAGAAAAGCTGTGAATAGTCACATTCTATATCCAGTCAGCATGGCATTCACGCTGATACAGATAGTTATGGTGGCCACAAGACTGAATTGATTTTTTTTGCATTTCATTTGCACATATCATTTTACTGACCTTGGCTGTGAGGTACAAGTCAATACTCAGCAGTGACCATACAGAGATAAGAGAATATTACTCAGTTACATTCAATTATTGTGACACTGTACAGTTGATACAGAAATTTGAAAAAAAGGGACTTTACCTATCCAGCCAGTAGCAGTTTGATATATGCTGCAACTTTTCTTCAGAATAAATACATAGGTAGTTTTTATGGAGACATGACCATTTGTAATGTAAAACTGCATTTTTATTTGGGTTTTGCTTTCTTCATCTGTGTGAGCCTGCTTTTTCTAAATTAATGAACACTTTTTTGCCTTTAAGTGGGACATGACCAGCTCTGATTTTGCTTGTTGTTTGGGAATGTTTCTTATGATACTCTTAATGAGCCAGGCTTAAAATAGAATGTATTTACTGCGTTTGTTTCCCACTACTTCAGACTGTGGGGTGTGAACGAGCACTTGTGGGTGTGTACTCCTTTTCCCAGTTGAAATACTGGTAGTTTAGAGTAGTAGACACACTCGCCTTTGACTCGGTGGTGTTAGTACAATGTGCTGTCTGAAATACTAACAGGCTGAATCTGCAGTGTCAGGCAGAAAATGCCTGAACCAAAGTGACTTAAGAATAGGCTGTGAGTCAGGGCCGGCAGCTCTGGTTTCCATGATAGATACAATTAGAAGAAATACAGAATGTTATTTATTTTTTTGAATAGGATGTGGTGGCGGGAGACAGGAGGGAACCATCAATTTGTGCGTCTGGACTAAACAGAAATGTTTATAAATGATTAGTTGAATTTGCTGATGCATTCATTAGAGAAACCCCCGTCAGTGGCTGGGAAAGCGAGAGGAGCTGTGAACAGAGAACAAGAGGCAGCTCATAAAGGCTAGTGAGACTGAACGGCAGCCAAGGGAGAGGAGTAATCGGCAGGGCAGTGCGGAGGCGCTGGGTGAGGACCATGCTGACATGCTCCCGCTACTTTTTTTTTTTGCTTCTCTTCGGAGGCCCATCAAGCAACTGCCCTTTTGTGCTAATCTAGGCAAGCAAAAAAAGTTTGCTTAATTAAAAGCCTGTCTTTTCTTCCTTCTCTAAAGGAGCTGGAGGAAAATAGCATGCTCTTCTGAGGGAGAGGGAGGGCTGGGAACGCCTGGTCAGGTCTCACCCTGACAATCCTGCTCACTGTTAAGAAGTAGGACAGTGAGTCAGTTCATTCAAGTGGATGCTGTTTATTCAATGGGACATTCTTCCTGTAAAACTCCTCATAAAACCAAAGCCTCGCCTGCGCAGTGGGGAAGGGGAAAGGGTTTTGTGCACAGACTGTTTATTTACAGACGCTTTCTGGAGAAAAAGGTGAGAAGAAGAAAGGAGGAAAGGAAAAGGAAAGTAAGGTGCAGAGCTATAAACACGTTTGGGAGTAAACCGGGGCTGGTACAGTCTAGCCTGTCACCTTTTCCGTCATATATCCTGCTCCTAAGCTGTTATAATAAACCTTGCCTGTTAAAAACAAGCATTTTGCTGGAGCTTTGAAAATGATTGCTTTGCTTTGGTTATTTGCAGAGTACAGACGGGTGCCTGAAGCTTTTATTCCTGATGAGAACTACAGATGCTGGCCATCTTACCATCATAAGGGCTGCCTCCTCTCTGTGTTTGACGTCAACGAAGCCATTGAGATCTGTGACAGCTACTCCCAGTGCAAAGCTTTCGTCCTAACTAACCAGACAACTTGGACAGGTAGGTCGTGGATGCTGCGGAGCAGAAGCAGCAGCTGAGTCACGTATTCTGGCTGCTTTAAGTGTTTTAATACAGTTTAGGGAGTATGCTGTGCTGCACTGTGGGAGCCACCAGCAGCAGCTAGAAGTGGGATAGTTTCTGAAGCTCCAGCTGAGGCAGTTTTGGTTTTGGTGGGGCTTCTCTTTGCCAGCTGTTGGGGGAGCAGAAACCTGCAGACGGACTCAGGGGAGCTGGCACCATAGGGCCACAGCACATGGACCATAGGTCTCCAAACCGCAAGGTCTGAAATTTTATTTTAAAACACAGCAGCAGAAACCACAACAAAAGCCTGTGACCTCTTTCCGCAGTTAAATGTGCAGGACATGGTCCAACATCTGGATTTAAATAAATCTTTCCAGTCCCTATGGTTGTTGCAGTTTGACATGAAACCAAACAGGTTCTTCTGCACGTCTGGCTGGGACTTCCCAGCTGGTGTCAGAGATGCCCTGCCGCTGGTGGGAACACCGTGCTTCTAGCAGTAGCGCTTTGGCTAAAGAACGGTGAGAAGGGAGGGTTTAAAACCAGGCAGAAGTATAAGTAGTAGTAGAAGTAGAACTTGCAGGGGAAAATCCCATTTGCTACCGCAACTCATTTTCTTGTCTAACAGAACACAGTTGTTGAAAAGAGAAATACATTTTCCAAAAGGTCTGTGGGCCTGGCAATCCCAGTGTGGTTCCTCTGCAGGCAGGCAGTCGGTGCCGATTGACATCAAGTGTAGAATTGGCCCTGGCCTGCTCTTTCCGCACCATACTTGTGCCTCCTTCAAACAGCTCGCCCCAGAGCAGTCTGAGAAACACAAATGTTACAAGTCTCTGCTAAAAATCTCCGGTAGCCGCAGCTCCGGAGTGGCTGAGGGGTTCAAAGACCTGAATGCTGTGGCTGGCTCCCAACCCCGTGCCCCTTCCCTGCCTGCCCAGGAGAGCTGCATGTCCCTGCGGCTGGCCCCATTCCCCTGAGCACACTGCACCCCTTGAAGGGTAAAGAAAAAAGACATGTTTGTGCCTATAAGGTGCAGTGGACCATGTCCGTGTTCTTTCATAATCTGCCCCGGAGATAAAACCCCCACCGAAGCCAGGGTGAGTTTTTCTCCTGCGAAGGCTGTTGCGGACACGTGGCCTATCCCATCCCGGGTCTGCTGGATATTGTCTCCACACACACTGGGCTGTTTCCCGGCCTGCGGCTGCCTTTTTCTGCTAGGGCCAGGTCAGCTCCCCTGCTCCTGTCTTTGAGGGGAAGGGTGGCTGGTGCTAGCCACACCTTGGGAAAGCTGACTGAAGTCCTTGCTCTGCCACAGACTTCTGTGCGGCAAGTTACTTAGGCTCAGCGGCTCAGCTTTCTGTCTGTACATCTGGAATCTCATGTCTTAACCTTAAAGTCAAAATCTACCCTGTGTGCAGTTGGGTGCTTTAGCTGTGCTTAGTTGAGCAGCGTAAGTAGACATCACAGCCAGGCCTAGATACGTGCCTAGCAGGTCCCCAGCTCTAAGAGCATCACAAACGAGTAGAAACTTTAGATAGTTCATACGTTTCAGAGTGTCTTAGGCAGTGTACCGCTATGGCTTTCTGCATTTTTTGTGCTTCTGGGAGGTGCAAACAGAGACTTCCATGGAACCTAGAAAAAAAAAAAATTATAGTAACCTTGCCTGTGGCTAACCAGTGACTACTAGGTCATCATGTCAGACTACTGAAGTTTAAAATTAATGTCCTAAAACAGTATTACAGCACAGGGAAATTCACAGGAAGTTTAGAGCAGCTCCTGTCTCAGGTTACAATATTAAAAGCAAATGAGACATAGTAGCAGTATTTCTAGTCCTACTTATCATTCCCTTTACCTTGGTGTTCCCGGTGCATGAGCACTTGAGTCCCTGAAACCCACAGCATGGAAATTTGCTCAGTAGTTGAGGCATCCCATTTGCCATGGGCTACTTTTTAAGAAAATAGTGTTATGGGAGCCCCCTAGAGAGGCAGCTGGGAGTAAATAGCATTTGATTTTCTGAAGTTCAGAGAGAGGGAAGGCAGAGGTTGGACAGATGTGGAAAGTATCTCTGTGGCCGCTGCGGCAAGGAAAGGCAATGACAGTGCGGGTCCTCATCGAGAGGCAGGCGTGTGAACAAGATGCCAGGTCATTAAGCATGGGGAGACACAAGAAGTGTGCTGCGGCTCCCACAAATACGGGTGAGTGAAACCTCACCAAACGCAGCCCCCACTGGCCTCGGATGTGTATCTGACAGGTGCCTTACACTACCCAGGCTGTTACCACTTGCTGGTGCTTTTTGCATGAGGAGTAGAAACCTTTTTCCAGCTTGTTTAAAACCCAGAGCTACAAAGTGATCGGCAAGAGCTATTTCAGAGAAAGTTACATTTAACATACGTTGTACTGATCAGTTTTGCAAAGATTCAGGCACGCAAAGATGATTCTGCTCCTGTACAATCACATCGGTGTCCTCCATTTAAGCCCTGAACTCAAGCCTGTTTTGATCAGTGGGACAGTCTTTAAATACTTTTTTAAAGATCATGTGAAATTTGTATTAAAATCTTCAGACCTTTCCTTCATTTACTATAACAGCTGTGCACAGCCGTATCTTGACCATAATTAGGTAAGAGTAAACATACTGAAACCAGGGGAGATTCGATGTCATTTTAGATGAAAGCATTTCAGGTTTATACCAGTTGAAGTTAAGAGAGAGTTCAGTCTTGGGTTGCCTGAAGAATGCATAGGTTGAAGAAGAATATGAAATGTCAGTATTTTAAGGTAGGCAACCTTTTGCTCATCACTTCTAATTTTTTTTTTTTTCCCTTCCTTGCTTCCTCCCCCCCCTCTCCCTTTTCCTGTTCGGTGCAGGTCGGCAGCTTGTCTTCTTCAAGATGGCCTCAAATCATATCATGCCTGATCCTGACAAGATAACATATGTGAAGGTGACCGACTGACACCTAAAGTGGCTCACTCTGATGTGTGAGTGACAAGAGCTGTTTGTGTATAAATATAGGCAGCTGTTAGGTAGAAGGTGGCTGTGGCTGGAGAGATAATTGCACTATTACTCATTCTAATCTATAGAGTGCTAAACAAAACTTTAAAGAAATAACCTGCATGACCAGGATGAATGTGCAATAAAACAACATTTTGAAAATGTGATTATTTTTTTTTAAAACAAAGCAAAATACAAGATATGATACACTGTTAGGGTATAATTTTGGTTATAAATCAGCTGGCAGCTCTGGCTTTTCTAACCAAGGTTAGCAAAACGTTTCTGACCTGTACTTGTGTGTACAGGGATGAAAGTTGATCATTTCTGTGTGAAGTCTGTATCCTCTGTGCTGATATTTATTTGGGCACGTACAATCCCAACACAGTTACCTGAAGCATATCAGTTTGTAAGCTGAACAGCAAATGTTACTGAAGACAATCAGCATTTGTGTTAAAGCTATCAAATATGCAATGCTGGCATATTTGTCAAAAGGAAGGAATTGGTTGTGTTTAGAATTGCAAGACTGTAGCTAATTTTCATTTTTGCTTCCAATGTTATCATAAAGTTTCATTTTTAATTTAAAAGAGCCATTTTGTAGGTCTAGCAAATCACATAAGCATATGAATAGTCCCACTGAAAGGGTAGGGACTTAACCAAGTGCCCGGTGCTTTGCTGAATAGGGATAGGCCTAAGCATATGCTTACAATTAAGCCTCTGCTTAAGACTTTTGTTGAATCAACTTTGAATTGTTCAGGAAGCCACATCTTTAACAGACTGGCAAAGCAATCCAGCTGGTGGAACAGTACTAGTTTAATGACTATCTTGCAGTTGTTCATATTTTTTATCATCACATCCTTGGTTTTCTAAGGCACTGCTTGCTAATTCTTAGAGTGAATGAAGTAAATGACCGTAATAATGTCAAATGAATGCTAGCCTTAATTCTATATAAAATGCGTTTTACAGGCATGGTGTGTCTAGAGAATTTGCTTTCAGTGAAAGCAATAAAGTAAATACTAAAGTGACCAATGTCATACTGTTTTGTAGTTTGTACAGTCAGGAAAATAAATGTGCTTTTGTTTCTCAAATTGTTTATTTTTGTAAAAAAAAAGAAAAATAAAAGATAAATACAATTTCTTTCATACTTGATTTTTTTTGGTGTCACAAATAAATGCCTAAAATAAAGACTTAGACATAATGTATTGTATGCAAACTTAACCCTGGGATATTTCTTCCAGGAAGCAACTGAGGTTGTTCCAGTGGCTCCCAGTGAAGGCTGTGTTTCCAGGGTACGTGGTGGTTTTGTCTATGTGGTTGCCTGTCACAAAGCGAGTGACTGTCAGAAGACAACACTTGAGCAGCCTTTCCTACCCTGTGGTTTGAGTCACACTGGTACCAGTCTTTTAACATTTGGAAGGGGCGAGGATGAGAGCAGAACCTGAAGGAGTTGTTCCTTAGGCTAAATGGTGTATTTTCTTTACCAAGGAGGGTCAGGGAAGGAGAGTAGGAGAGCCAAGGCAGCCGGGCAGCAGTGTGACCATGCAGGAGGGGTAGTCTGACAGTGACACCGTCGGCAGTGGGTCTCATCTCACCGCGGTTTCTCTGAGGTCACTGATACCCTAAAGACTTCTGGCAATTGACTGAAATGACATGCTGTAACGGCTGTAACTCACAAATTATCAAACTCCCAGCCGTAATAGCTCAGCTGATTGTGTCGCTGTGCACTTAGGAACCCATCAATCATGCTGTGGTAATAAACAAATGCTACAGATTCTTTTAAAATTGCTACATAAATCATGCCAACACATACTACACAGTTCATTGAAGTGATACGGGTTGTTGGCACTGAGGTGCTGGTATGTATTCTGAAAGTCTTTAAACCTCCTGTGATTGCCTTCCCATTAAGCACTGTACATCGTTCCAAAAATACTTGGTGCTTAAAAACGATGTGAATGGTTAAATACTTTAGTTGCATTCCTAGGTAAAAAATATCAACATTTAAAAGAAAGAAAAAAGGTATCCAGGGTAATTCCTTAATATTGTAGTCAGGTAACTTAGGATAATTTCATTCCATCACTTTCCACGCACCAGAAAAAAATGCCTCTTAAGTCAGGAATTGTTTATCCCTGGAATTAAAACGAACTTGCCAAACCAATTTACATCAGCTTTTGCAAACAGAGATCAAGTAAGCAAGAAGGAAATGTAGCCATGAGCCAAGAAGCTGGATGCTAAATTTCAGCAGTAATCAACTTTATACAGGCAGTTTTATAACTCTTTGAGAGTAAGCTTTCCAGTGGAAATGCTGATTAAAATCTTAATAAGAGAGGCGTGATACTACAATAAGTGAATTTAATAGCTGTAATAAGCACTGGTAGAAGTCTGAATTTATGGGGAGAAAGTGTCTTTGGCAGTAGTGGGTCTGATTCAGCAAAGTGCCTGACTGATGCTTGTGGCATGGAAACCCCTGAGAAGCCACAGAGGAGGAGGAGGAGGAGGAGGAAGCAAGGCACAAAGTGAGCTGGCAGGTCTGGGCCAGTCAGCCTGGGAGCTGCTCCACCTTTTCTGTGGAAAAGGCATTTCTATCTGTTTTCCCCCCTAACTTTTTGACTGCTTTTTACATTTCCTGGCTTCATCAAGCCACAAGGTAGAAATATGAAAGAAGACACCCACAGGGCTTTAAACGACTGATGTCTGTGTGCGTGCATGCACGTGTGTGTATGTGTATACGTATTTATGTACGTGTCATGCTGAACAGGGAGAGCTTATTTCCTCAGTGAAAAACCAATTGGCTGTGCACAAAATGAAGTGCTAAACAGGATGTTGAGTTCATCTGGAGAAGTGAGAGCCGCGTGAAGCAGTGGGTGCTGCAGCTCTGCGAGGGGCTGTGCGGAGCGTTCGGTCTAGTCCAGTGCTGTGTTGCCCCGGTGGGGCTGTGGCTCAGAGCACCTCCAGGAGCTGCCCACCATCTCCATGACGGTTTGGTGAAGGGGTGACACTAGCCCCACCGCTGGGAGCAGGCTCCAGGCAGTGAAGTGGTCACTGCTCAGCATCACCTCTGGGCTGACATCCTCAGGGTTGTAGTGGAGACACGCCGAGAACTTTGGTCTTTGCTTAGACCAAAATAAAAATGTGTTCTTCTATTTCCTGTATCTTGTCTGAGCCTACTGTTTTCTCTCTGGTCATTTTTCAAAGCTCTCTCCCCAGCTTCACTGCATCTTTTTAAGTGGAAAGCTGAGGTCTCATGTATTCAGCTCCAGAAATAGGTTGTTACAACTCACATCACGTCTGAGAGAAACCTGTGGTGAAATTAGTGATATCACCATGAGCATTCATCACCCTGAGAGAAAGCCTGAAAACGAGTGGGCCCTGTTGCCAGCTGAGGTGCTCGGGTAAGTTTGTATAGAGAGTGAAGGAGGTTGGACGGGCAGCGAGACACTGGTGAAGAATCTGAGGAGAGAGATGTTCTTCCGACATGAGATAAAGGAGTTTAGTGTAAGTACAACTATTTCTAACATGCTTTGCCCTGCCTCTCCCTGCTTCACTGAG
This sequence comes from Pandion haliaetus, assembly GCA_013401275.1. Lineage (NCBI taxonomy): Eukaryota > Metazoa > Chordata > Aves > Accipitriformes > Pandionidae > Pandion > Pandion haliaetus. The sequence continues at coordinate 25,106 of VYZV01033770.1, read as the reverse complement.
GCATTTTGCTTAGTACTTCTGCCAGCCGTGACCACCAAGTTTCCTGTAAGATTTGTGAGAAGGATGGCAGAGTGGGGTGCAGGGAGGACAGCAGCTTGGAGTGAAAGCAGGTCTTCCTATTGCCATTTACTGTATCTAGTGTGGTAACTGCTGGGGACCACTGTCCTGGAGCAGGACCTGACCATGTTAGGTGCACACTGAAGACCTTGTTCCTGCCGCTGAAATCCACTTTATCAACTTGTACCACAGCTCACAATAAGTCAATGCAGCCTTGTGTTCATACCAGGTGAGCAAAGGAGTAGACCTAGTGACTAAGCAGTCAGTCACAGAGAAGCATCCTGAAAAAAACATAGCTACCCACATGGGCTCTCCCTGCTACGGTTATGGAGAGCAGAGCCCCAGCATCTTCCCTGTGGGACTACCCTGCACGGCTGCTCTCCCACGGCCTGCTCTAACAGACACATGGGGACACGCAGGAGGCATGTGTAACAAGGAGAATCAGAGAGAGGCAAAATATATACTGTTACTCCAGTTCTACTGGTGCTGAGCCTATTAATGTTTATAAGGCCCTGCGCCTTCATGCACTGTTGCTATTTAAAGCAAAAAAGACACTCGTGTTGGTAATAGTTTAGATAAGCAAATGATTTAGAGGACTTGTAATTCAAAGCATATGGAAGATGATAGTGAAGATCCAGAGATCATGTTATGTCGCCTGTCAGGAAGAAATATATGAATACAGGGATATTCAGACTTTAGAAGGAAGAGCCTTATTTTGTATTCTTTAGCACTAAATTCTGTGAAGACTGACTAAAACCTACTACCAGGGGGAAAAAAAAAAGGAAAAATGGAGTGGCAAGACTCTTCACAAGTTTTTCCAGGAAAACGTATCCCTAACCTATTGCTCAAAATGTGAAACAGTGTTGAAAGAAGTCAAACAGATTCGGTTTGAAAAGACTCAACTAAAGTTTTCATCAGACAACTGCAGAAAGAAGAAAATGGGTCTCAAAGAAGAAAATGGGTCTCAAAGAAGAAGAGGAAGATTTGTGAAAAGCAGGCACTATATAAAGACTTTACAATCATACTCCGCTTAATGTTTCTTGAGATGAGATGTGATCATTTGATCCTTTTTTTTTTTTTAAGAAAACATATCTTTTTCTCTCTCTGAGTTTTAAGCAAGCGCGAGACACATCGGGCTGACTCAGGCTGACTGCCTCCGAGAACTCCCAGCGCACGTAGGGTCCATATCGTTTCTTCAGCACAGACGTGGACCTTGGCAACTTAACTCTAACGAGCAAGTTTCTTGCAAGTAAGTACAAGTGATTTTTTTCAAGTTGACATGGATGCTTTTAAGAGCTGTATTTTAAAAATGTGAAGGAAACAAAATGTTGTATCTCCTCCCTGTGTAGTTGCATGTAGTCAATGATTGCCTTTGTGTAATAGGTACCCCACTTCCCCATGCAAACTGAGGGGAAATATAATTCAGTAGGAGCCACCCTCATTATGAAACTCTTTGATGTCAAGCCAGAGGGCAAACAACACATTTATTAGAAATTGCGGCTTTTAAACAAAAAATCGCTGCTAACCACAGTTTTTCAGCAGATGGCTGTGCGGCTGAGAAGGAAGACCAAACTTGGCTACTTGGAGTGATAAAGCCGGAATCTGATCTTACCTTGATTTTACCAGTGTAATTCAGTTAATCCTTGATTTATGTGCACACAAAACAGAATCAGACTGTTAGATTTTAAAGTACCTATGGCGTAGGAACTTAATAAAACCTGCCTCTTGGACCTAAATGTTTGGACCATATAAGTGAGGAAATATACACTGATTTTCCTATATATATACACACACACGTGTGTGTGTGTGAGCACATGTGTAGGTTCCTGTGAGATTTAAACAATGATACCATGAAGAGTTACCTTACTTTAAGATGGAAGCTTTAGCAAGACGCAGCAAATTAAAGACATACCATTTAATAAATAATTTCAGGAAAGGAATAAGAGTTCTACACATTTACACTCACTGTTTAACAGGTATAATGCTATTCTTATTTATCATCTTCCTGCCAACTTCAAGTATGCCCTAAGAACAATTTCCAGTTTTCAATATTACAAGTACCTGGCATGTATGAAGATAACGGTACAAATTGGTATTTATGAACTGCAGCTTTCTATAAATACACTAGAAGGAATGCGGAGCAGCCAGTCAGACAAATAGGTGACCACGGGCATGGTGGAACTTTTACAAGTGGGTGTACTTAACATTTTATACAAGACATTGGCTTTGTGCGAGTTCATGACCTATTGAAAACCTTATATGACTTACTATCAGGTATTGCCTCATTCTTGGACACAAGCTGTTGATCAGCATGAGCGCTACTATTTCTACATGTTTTACCATCCTGTCCTTTAGTCCTAAGAGTAACAAACCTAAAGCCTGTTTGAGGAATGGAAATACTTCAATTAAATATCAGGTTTTAATCTGTATATGGCTCTGATTTCTGATTCATTATAGAATTTTGAAAAAAGAAAGACATCTCTTAGCAGAGCGAATATTACAGAGGCAAAAAATAATGCTCGAATAGGCAATGAATTTGCAAACAGATTCTGCACAGTCTACCCAGAGAATTGAAAAGTTTAATGACTTAGACTGTGTGGGTCAAGGTGGCAGATGTGAAAAGAAATCACCATTTTGCTGCCTTATATTACAACATATGTTCCCTGACCTATAATTATTCTGATATACAGTCCATTTCTTAAAGACCGAGTTCCCAGAATCATGTGTTCATATGGGAACAAACTCCTCTTTGCTTCTTTTTACCAACTACTAAAGAGTATGAATAAAAGAGACCTCTATAAATGTAATAATAATCTCACAATTCAGAAACCACTATAGCTGTGGTGCAACTGATTCTGCATGGCTTCTTTGCAGTAACAATAAATGGACAAGAGTAGGTGACTAAAATTAGCAGTAATTCCAAAGTGGACGTTGATGCTGAAAAAAATGTCACAGGATGGCAAACATATCTCATTCTAAAAGTAATAGGAAAGGGACATGAGAACTATATAGTAAAAAAGGTGTAAGAAAAACAGAGATACCATTTATATAATAATATTTGTATAATTTACTGTGGGGGAAAACCAAATATGCAGCACCAAAAATTCCACCCTAAATCTCAGGAACAGATTAACTCTTAACTCTCTGAAGTCACCAGCCCATGTAATATCAGTTCTCAGTCTCTTCAGTACCCTTTGCAGTTTACTTCTGTCTGAATTTCAGTCTTCTAGGTCTAGCTCAGAGATGGTGGACTCCGTGTGTGTGACAAAGGCAATTGCAGCAATGCAGTGACAGCTCAGCCAGCCTTGGTTCTTGCTTCATGTTGCAAGTCCCTCACCAAAGTTGCATAGAACATGCCTTCAGCTTGCTTGGAATAAATTCCTTGACTACTAGTGTTTCTAATAAAAATTACTGTGACTGCTGACAAAAGGTACTTATCCTATGATGAGATAAAGCACCCTCCAATGCCATCTAGTGATGCTGATAGAATCGTATTGGAAAACTAGATCTTCTGCATTCCAAGTAAATTTTATGCGTGTGTATACTATGTTGTATACTTATGCTTTCGTAGCAAACCCAGAACAATTTTTCTTCAACCAATTTCAGTAGCTTTTACTAATTTACTCTTGTTAATTTACTATACTGTTAGTATATTGCCTTTTTTTTCCTTCTGAATTGTTTGGCAATGTAAGAGGCCGCTGAATCTGCTCCAGCTGTCACCTTGGAAGGAAAGTTATTTGGTGCCATATTCCATGTTGATTGCCCTTAATTCAAACTCTACCACAGGACCACGTGAAGCTGGCTGTTCAGTACTTTACAAGGGGCATGCAGCTCACTTTAAAGCAGAGCTCCAAATGCAGAATGCTACAGAAAAATACTAATAATTAAAAAAACTGCACATTATTTATTGTAGCAAAGCGTATATGAATGGCATCAAATTTCTGTTGCCATGTCCTCTTGGAGCTGTTGAGGCTGGTAAGATTTCATACAGCCACAGAAAATCTGGGTAACGGACATAGAGGAGGTGAAGGAGGGAATGGCAAATTTGCTGTGTTTAATGTATTGGGCACCATCTGTATTTTATTCAAATAGGGTTATATATTTTGTGAAAATAAAAACCAGCCTCATGAGTCAGTGTGTGCAAGGCAGTCACTTGAATATCTATAATGGGAAACATGTTTTAGGTTGGAAGTTGCAAAGGGAAATCAAATGTTTGAAGTGTCAAAGTTGGAAAAATATAAAATACGCCTGACACCGTAGCTATTGAAGCCAAAATGAATAAATCATCATCTCAGGAAAGAAAACCCCACCAAGCTCTTGGCTATAACCTTCATTTTCCTACACTCAAATAAAATTACATACAACCTGATAATTTAACCAGACTTGTCAATAAGAACTGATGGCTTCAACAGACACTATCACTTCATGCTTCAGTGTAGACTTCAGAAGCATCTAGTGTATTATCCAAGAAATAAATTTAATGTCAAACTTTTCTTTTTAAGTTGATAGACAGAAGAACCTGATGCAGTGGAGCCGATGTAAAATATGTCATATTGTAGAACACTAGAGTAAAATGAAATTAATGCCAGCTCAGTACTTTATTCCCCATGTACAGCTTTTCCTGAGCGGTTATATAAGAAGTATTTTACTATCTTTCTAAGTAGGGCAGGCATGACTTCCAAGAAGGAATTTGAGAGAAACTTTGAGGTTACGATAATAGGAGCCTGAGTTTACACTCCAATTTCTGTTACAGTCTTGGTATTGATTCTGATCAAGTTTTAAGCCATTTTCTCTTCACGTTAGGCTCAGTGTCAGAAATGTGATTTGCAAACATAATAGCACCTATCTGTGTCTGTCTGGGGAAAGTTATTGGGACACAGTGTTTTCTGGCTTTGTCTGCACTGAAGTTTTATTTATAACAAATGAAGTAGCCCGATGGAGAGATGAGAATACTGTCTTTTGATCTGCAACCTGACATGCAATAATTTGGGCAAACTGAGGACTTACCATTTACTGTTTAAGACGTGTACATACCTATTTATTCATTCATTAGAAGGGAATAGTCCCTGGAAACTGCAAATCAAAATAATGACTCATTTTTATTTGCTGAAAATAACCTAGCTGGCCTTTTACTTGCTAAGAATAAGTTAGCTGGTCTAAAGCCTCTGCTCTACATAGCCTGAGCTGAATGCACCAGTGAGGGAAAGAGTAATTGGGACTGGATTTGGCAACCCAAATCTCTCCTTCACTCTGGCCCTAGATTCATGTTGCAAAAGGCTTTCCTTACCTGTTTAGGCTCTGTACAGGTCTCAGAGGACCATCGCCCCCCTGGGGAGCTGTCATGAGTTCTCCACCTACTCTGTCCTCTCTAATCTCCTTCTCTTTCCCAGCTGTGGCACATAGTGAGCCGTGCAGCTTCTCGGCCATGGTTTTACGCTGTGAGAATGCCCCAGCTTTACCATGTGAATTACGTTTATAGGTAAGTTAGCCTTCTCCTGAATTGTGCCAGGTAAGCAAACGGGCAGATGAGACAAACTCTGGCACCTTCCCCTGCCAGAGAGCAGCAATTAGGTTTCGAAAGGTCCTATTGGCTTTCAAAGGATCATGTGAGGATAGGTATCCAAAGCTGTGGTGACACTGAGAGTCTTGTCACCCAGGCACCTTTCATCTGCTGCAAAATGACCCTGATGGGTCTGACCAAAAAGCCAGTCACCCTGGCTGCTGTGTCTGACAGTGGCCAGCAACTGACCCCAAGGGAAAGAGTAAGTAGAGACCTGACCTTTCTTCTGACACTCTCCTCCTCTCTGTCAAGTAGCAGTTCAGGATTTCCACAAGGTTAAATCATCAAACCAACTCCAGTCATTATCTACAAGAGTGTCATATCACTTGCCTTGGCGGCTGTGGCAGGACCAGTATCTCCTACTTTGAAAATAGACTCCTCAGCTTTGGCTTGGTGCATATGCAGCGGCAGGAAATCGTTATTCTGTGACTGAGTGCTCTTCTATTGACATGATATCTTAATTAAATCTACAAATGGAACATGTCTTTGGTGTTTTCAGTAATTTTTTCTTCTGTGAATTACTTTCAATATTTGTTTGTTCATCAGCCAGAAATGCGGTCCAAAGGAAGTTGGAAACAATGCTCAGATTAGAATCTTGATATTAGCAGATACAGCCCACATAAGGCCATTAAAAACATCTATTTAGCAAAACGTCAGCCTCCACAAAGAAGGTAGGGCTTTTCACCATCCTTGAAGATTAATTTACACTTCTAGCAGTGGACGATATTGCTATGTGTAGATTGGAATTTTTTTATTACTCACCTCTTGAACAGTTAGTTAGGAAAGTTTCTTAAAGCACCTCTGCTGATGGAACTAAAAAAAGTGCAATGCTGTAATCTTTTTGACATATGTTACTATTATATAGATCTGGACTAAGCAATAAGTTTCTGATTTTTCTGGACATAGTTTGTAAAAACAACTGAGGCAGATTCAGTGCTATCTGATCCTGTAGTGCAGGATCCCCAATCTCAGTGGCTGAGTTCTGGTCCACAATCACCTTGTTGAATGAATGGATTATATAGGTTGAACTAATTCAGGAATTATGGTGAGGTAACTGAACCCTGAATTTGGGCTATTAACTTCATATGACTGTGTGAAAATGAAATATCTAATGTGTCTATGTTTTTACAACATTGCTGTTAAATTCACTGTTTGGAATGCAAGTTTTAAAGCATGTCCAAAATCTCTCTTTTGAGGTCACCTGTTAATCAAATGTACTTAATAGAAGACATTTATATGCATGAAATTGTTTTTTAATCTCCAATTGCACTTAATGTGATAAACTTGAAAAGCCCAGCGATCAAAGGTATTAATTACTCTGCTTCATACACTGAATATCTTTGCTATAAATGAATATAAGAGATCTGATCCTCTTTTCAATCTGCATGAAGATTTTATGAACCATTCCTTATCTCCAAATGTCTAAGTTTCAAAGATACAGTTACCCAGCTTTCTGGTAACTGTAGAAGACTACTAAGAACAAGATACAAATGGCTAAGGAATTAGACAAGCTGAGATTCCCTTACTCTTGAGAACAACTTGCATCCTAGCTCCAAACCAGAAAAATGTTTGCAAAAAAATGCAGGAGTGCAGAGGAGAGAGGAGGAGAGAGTGAAGCCTGACTATTTTCCCTAAACTGTTATGTTCACTCATGGGACTCAACTCAAAAAGCTTACTGCTGTCACGTGTGGTGTATGAGAGGCAAAGGAGGCTTAAAACATTTATATTATAGCTACTTTAACTTGTCTTTCTTACTCCTTTTGGTTTCTTGCTCTCTATCAAATTAACACTATCATTTATATATAGCAGTTGTATGTGAACGGATGGCTTAAGTCGGTTTTGTCATGAAAAGGTCAAATTCCCACTGCCAACCCATCCTTTCTGAACTGGACTGCAAAATGAGGGCTCCTCAATTGCTCCTCTTTGCTCTCAGGCGAGTCCTAGCCCAATACAAACAAAGCCATTGACTTCAGTGTGCCTGCTTGTATGAATAAGGCCTGTAAGATACAGCCTGTACATTCCAAATTGCCTCTTTTTCGTGCCATTCACACCAGGGATTAATATCTGTGGGAGGCTTTTGTGAAGCCTTCACCCTCTTGCCCTTCCACAGTCCAGCAGTAGCTATGACTTCAAGGATGCAGCTAGATTTTTTTTCCCCGTACTGCCCTTGTAAAACAGCCCTTCAGTTGAGATTGCAGAAACTGAAAATTTTCTTCTAGTCTGCAATTTAAAGTCCCAAATTGCCTTTCCTGGAGTACTGTTGGAAGAGCTGAAAGCAGTGCTTGTCAGTTCCCACTGCCGGTTGATAATTCCCTGTCCTCTGTCAAAATTACAAAATTAGAGAATGGCAGCGGCCATGGAATACAAGCTGTCCATTAGCTTACCTAAGAAATGATGCATTGAATATTCATTGTTCCCTATTGCAAAATGTCATTTTTCCATTAGTACTGCTTGAAGCAGTGCAGAGAATACATTTGCATAAACCATTTGTCAGAAACAGAAGCCTCTTTGTGAAGAACTATTAAGAAACCACATAATCTACTTTTCTGTTCTTATGCAAGTTACAGGGAGAACACAGAGTTCCTTTGTAAACAGAATCTAAATACAAGTGCTTGGTATGTTTTTTCTGCAATCAAGATTCCATAAATAATAAAATTGGAGTTCAAAACCAGAAGTACCTGAAATTGTTAAATGTAATGTTAATGATTTCCTGGCAGTATTTGAGATTCGGAAAGTTTAACACTATTAATATCCACACTATTTTGACCGAGCTGAACTCCCCCTCCCCGGTTCTACTAAATAAAGCTGTAATTAATCTGCAGTACAAATTTTGGTATCTCCAGTTCCTGGAGAAAAGCATTTTTATAATACATCAGGGGAAGTTGATTCTGTAAATTCAGTTGTGGGTTTTAATAGCCTTCATAATTCATTGCTGTCTCAATGATTTTCTGCTTTTATTGCCTGTCTGAGCCCTTTTGTCTAGATAGGTGGCCTTGAAGGTTGCTTTTTTTTTTATGATACCACCTTTCCTCCTTAACGTTTCATTGCCCTTCGCCAGTTGCTGGTCTCGTGCACACTTAAAGAGGCCCTCCACCAACTCCATGATCACACAGATTGGGGTAAGTAAGCCAGATAAGTCAAGGCAAACAAAGCCCAAGTGTGGCACACTGAACAGCCAAAGAGATTACTGCTCATGCGATTAACATCTTTTCATGCCCCTTCTCCCACCACAAGATGGTCTTGTTTCCTTTTCACTGGACAACACAGTTCAAGCATTTACTTGTTGCGTTTTCCCGCAGTGAATTACTCAGGCGTTTCTATCATTCCCTGGGAGCCCTCCCGTGCCTGGCTGTGCTGCAGAGGGGAGGCACAGGGGCAGTGCTGCTCAGCGGGGAAGCACTGGCAAAAAAGCTCTGCACGTGTTTTGGAGGCCCTCTTGGCAGAGAGCACGTTAATGTAATCGCTTTCTGTTTTATTAATGGATAACTGCTTGTTTGAAATGAAATATGAAACCTTTGCAGATAACATATGCCCTCAGCGCACAGCGACAGTCATTTGGATTAGCAGAATGCAGCCAGTTACCTGGAATTATTATCAACAGAAGTCATATGGACTAATTATATATCACCTTTAATCCCAGTGTATCAGTCTCCTGCCAGCATTCATTTACATTGGCCAGTCATGCTAGGTGCTGAGTGCCTCCTGATACCAGGCAAAGTCAAGGTGCCCCAGTGTTTCCTGGGGCAGTGCTGGACCTGGCTGGAAGCCCCACAACGCTGTTTTCTGCATGCCTGGTTTTCCAGCTGATTACATTCCAGAACTCGAGTAGAAAATAAATAAATTGATAAAGTTAAAAAAAAAAAGAAAGGGAAAAGTGTAGGAACCACCAAATGCAGGAGGCCTAGTTTAAATTACCCACATTTAAATGACTGTATAATGATATTTTATAATTGCACACTTCTAGATTCAGCACAGCACCTACACACAAAAGCCCAATGAGACTACAGTTGCACTGCAGGCTAAGCCCAAGCTTAAGTAGACAGAAATATTTCTCACTACTCACCCCTTACAGTACATCCCAGGCTTGGGGCTCAAATCCTTGATCCAGCCTGCTGCTTAGTTAATTACACCAAATAGCACATATTCAGCAAGAGGAACTGAGATCTCTTTTTCTCAGGAGTTATAGATAGTGCTACCAATTGAATTCTGCACATGTCCTCCCTGGATTTTAAATTCATTTATTTGGCTCACAGCTGTTTGGTGTTTGCTTTCCATAATGTTTGTGTGATCAGACTTTACCAGCTCAAATATTTGCAGAAAGTGGATTACCGGAAAACTTGAGGAAACACATTTCAACATAAACATGAAATGATTCCTTCTGGATGTATTCGTTCACAAATTCAGTGCAGAAACAGAGCCAAATTGATCCAAGGCCTTTTGGCCAATCTCTTCTAAGCAGAACAACCCAAACGCACTTATCAGTGACTCCAGCCGAAAATTAAAAGTGTATCTGATTAAGTAAGTGGACTGAGTTGTGATCAACTTGCATGTATTAAGAAAGGAGGCAAATTTCATCAAAGTCTTATGAGCTTGCTGCAGCCTTGCCTGAGGCTGAAGGTAATTTTTCCTGGGGGGTTTTTGCACTCCAGGATGTGGTGTGCATCCCACGCCTGCCGCCATCTCCGTTCCCCTCTTCCTGCGCTCCCTCACCCTGCTCCTGCCCCTGTCCCCGGTGGGCTGTGCCAGCTCGTGGAGAGAACAGATTTAAAACTACCCACCAGCCTCCTTTACCAAACTAACCAAGGAACAAACCAATGCAAATCAGAATAGTATTTGGTGGAAATAGCAAGTATTTAATTTTAGCTCACATTTAATCAGACTCAAGAGGGTTTGTTACATGCTAAATGGAAAGCACATAAGATAATCAGAAGCAGGTTTAAATATTTTAAAATGCATTGATGGTAATATCAGTATTTTTTTATCACCATTTGTTCATTATTTATTTGTTTATTTCTTTTATAAATTGCTTTTAAGACACAGCAAAAGTGTTTACCTTATGCTCTGAAGTTTTTCAAGAGCAGATGAGTTTTAAGCATATATTTTTTCTTATCAGCATACCTGTTTTGAACTCTGGTACATAACAGCTCATTCAGTACTAGTCAAAAAAGTTGGTTTGATAACTGGTGGTGCAGGCAGAGAACCGAGCAATTAACTCAGGTTAATAGTAAAAGTATATCCCATGTACCTATTCTTCTATCTCTAGATCCAAGAGCTTGAAAACAGCTGTGCACTCTAGGCAGATTATTTATTTTTGGTTAGTAACAACATTTAGCTTAGCACCCATGGATTCAACTGTTAGCATCCTTGCTGGAATGCAGAAGTGTGCCAGGTAACAGGGTTTTCTTTTATAGTGTTAGCGCTCATGGCTGGGCTGGATCGGGTGGCTTCAAACAGGGGGCTGCCCTGTGGTGGTGTGTGGGCTTTGTATTGGAAAACTGCATGCTGCTCAAAGACCTCATTTTTGTTCAGTGTTTATGAAATACACTGGCTGGGCGTCAGAGTACTCACTTTCCAAGATGGTAAAGTTTTGTTCTGTTTTTAAATGTTTCTTAACTGTGGTTTTCTGACTGCCTCTGTAAAGTCCCAACAAGAATACATTTTTTCTGCTAGATCCTTGAACTGATAGCTGTCACATGGGCTTTTTGAGCTGAGATTTTTTGAAGTGATTATTGCAGCCAGACAGTAATTGTAACACCTATATTTAGCAGGAGTCAATCCCTAAACTGTTCTGAAAAATCTCAGCCTTTCCAGTAAAGTCAAAATTTGAGTTTCTGAACCGTCCAGATGAAATTACTCTACAGAGTTAAAGTGTGCATAACAACGGGTAAAAGGCAAGCCTATACACATTTTGTACACTATTGCTCTTCTGGCTGCAGAAACATGGCATTGGTGGAAAAGATTTGGGCAGCCAGCTGGAAAACTTAATCCTGAATATTTCACTGAAAATAAATGATTGCTCTTTAAAGGCAAGGAAGAAAGCAGTATGAAAATAATTCTTATATTCAAAGTATGTCCCTTTTCAGGGATTTTCTTCTGATCTTGTATGCTCCCCATATTCCATATTTTTATTGATTTAAAATTGTACCTGCATATTCCTACTCTCATAAATATGTTAATTGGACATATGTTGGTACTGAGCAAATGAGTTACTAGAAAGCAAACACTCCAAACAAATGGTATATTTTGTGGCTGCAGAAAGGGGTGATGAATATGACCCCCAAATGCAAGAGATTCTGGCAAATAGGATTATAAGCTTTGCCCTTCAAAACCCAAACTGGTTACATGAAGTTTTTTGCAGAAAGGAGGCATGCCCAGAGCCACAGGTTTTTGCAAGCTCTTGCATCCGTTCCCTCTTTCTAGTCTGACTTGTGTCCAAAATAAGGTGCTGGCAGTCAGCAAGTTGCCATGTATCTTGCAGAAGCACTAACTTGTTAGCTGAGTGATGACTCCAGACTCAGCATTCCCTCAGCTCTCACTTGTGACAGTGATTGCCAAAGCTAGTGGTAAACCAGATAAGGTGGGAGGAACAAGCACAAAGTGCTCCTTTGGATTCCTTTTGAATTTTTGAACAGTGACACATCATCGTATGGCCTTATGTTCTTTAGATAGCCTAAGGCTGTGCATTCGCTAAGAAGGACTGCAGAGTCATTATTTCTCACTCTCTGTTTTCAGGCATGAAATTAAAATCTCACATGTTGTGCCAGAATTTAAGAGTTAGTTTGTTACTTTAGCAGCAATCAGGATTACTAAGATCACCTTTTTATCATGGCCTGGTGGAAGACTACCTTAGCAGAGTAGCTATAACTTGCAGCAGAGCCTGGGGATCTCCTGGGCTTAAAAGGAAAAGGCAGGATGAGAGGGGCAGGGCAGTGGTTGTTCTGTTTTTCAGAACAGGTTAAGACAGTGCTCTGGCACAAAGGGTGGGAGCGTGATCTGCTGGAGCCATCTCTGCCCAAGCACTTAGGGGGGCAATTGCTTAGGTGTTGCTTGAGCCTCACCATTTCTGAAGCTGTTAGCTCTGCCAGGTTTATGCTTGTGCCACAGAGAAGGATGTAAAGCTGCAGAGGATCCAAGCCAGCCTGGTCAGCTGGTGTTGCGGATGAAGGCTTGGGAAAAAGTAACCCGCTCTAAATGAATTCCTCCATGACAGATCCAGGGTGGCTGGAAGCATGACAGGAAAGTGGTAGATATGTTTATTTGGCAAGAATTCATTTGAATAGTCCCAAGACACCCATGATACTTAATATCTGAACAGAATTTTAGGGCATCCCTTCTACTGGCTAAATTTACTACTTTTCCAGTCATTGATCTATCTGGGAATCCCTTTCAAATTCATGTGAGTTTTATTAAATGTTGGGTAATATGTGACCCCATCAAGTGAATGCAGTGTCCACTTGGGAGACTTTTGTTCTATTCAAACCTTTGTTGACAATGCAGCCAGCTCTGCTATGGGCTGCCGGGGGGCGGACATCCCAGGCTGAGCTGCGCTTTGATTGATTTGCACAATAGGAACGAAAATATTCCTGAAACTCTTGAGATCACTCAAATCTTCCTGCCAGACTTCCATGAAATATAACATGCAATCAATTTAGCTTACAGCCAAATTCTCCCCTTTCAACCCCCTCTTTCCTTTGGTGTGTCAGCAAAGATAAATGAAAGAAGCAATAAGGAGTACAAACAGCAGTAGCAACGAAAGCAGCAATTGCCTGTGTAGGGGGGACTCATGGTGCCAAGCCAGAGCAGAACCCACAACAACTTGACCAAACACAGGAATGAATGAAAGGTCCTTTTGAAAGGGCAAAAGAAAGACCGTGTTGACCTCTTTGCAGAAAGAGGAAACTTCAAAGGGTTTACAACAGTTAAAAGACCCAGTTACACGCAGCAAAAAAATGACTTCCATTGGATGCTAACACAGCGAAACTAAACAACCTCACAGTAAGAGATATAGCAGAAGGTAGAGTAGAGGGGGCATATTTTCCACTAGTCGCTGGAAAAATGTCGAAAAGGCTTATTCTGTCAGTTTGGTGTTCGGCGTAGCGTTCTTTTCAAAGCTGTACGTGTGAAGAAAACAGAAATTTAGACAGAACTCCTAACAGGCTTTGGAAAAGTCAGGCACATGTTTTCTTTTCATTTTTCTCACCAAGAAATGTTCTCATCATGTGCTTCTTTTGGAAACATTTGGCAGTTCCTTAGGTATGACAGAACTGTGTTTGAGGAAGGTAGAACTAATGAAATAGGTATTTAAAAGAGAAAGCTTCTGAATGAGCGTTGTATATGATTTATAAGAACTATATTGAAAGGGCAAAAAAGTGCTAATTGCCTGAGATAGTTGCATTCTGCTGTTTTTCTTCACCTGAGGTTCAGGTTTTTCACTTGCGCAATACAGCTTGGAAGGTATTTTTCATCACACATAATCTTAAGCAAGAGAGAGGGCTGCTAACTGCAGTGAGACTGTTTGTGCTCAGTGTTAAGCAAGTGCATAAAACCTTTTGCCAGACAGTGATCTTGCGGGGCTCTGTCTCTGAATTCCAAGCGTTTGAGAGCAAGAAAGTCACAGCACTTCAATGAACAAAGACTTTCATCTTTAATCTGCTCTAGTTGGGAAAGATAAGACCTCAAATGGAATCTACTTCAAGACTAGATTACACAGTAAGATAAGCATAATACGATAAGGAACAACTGACACAGCTTCTGTAAGGGCAAATTGTGCTGCTCTATCTTTCAAGAATTCCTTGAAAAAGTGCATAAAGTAAAAGACATGAAATGTATCTTTCGAACATAATTTACGTGGAATTTCAAAAGGCTTCTGACAGGACCTTTTGTGAGAGGTTTTTAAATAAAATAAATAGCAAGTCATGCTGCCAACCTATAGGATGCTTGGAATTCATAGTAAACAGCCAATTTTAAATGAAAAGAGCAATAAGAAAACATGTTGGGCTGCTGTTTATTATTTAAATTATTTGGGGAAAAGAGATTTAATGCAATTTGTTAACAAATGATTCTTGATAGGTAACAACTAAAGAGGACCATTAGACACTCTTAGAAATACTTGTACTTGCCCAAAGCCTTCATTCTTCCATCCATCTATCAGCATTCTGGCAGCTCTAATGAAAAGTAGTATGTGTTAGAAAATATAATAAACTTCTCATTATTGTAATGGACTTTGATCTAACATGGTTCCCTGAGGAAACAGATATGAATCATTGTGAGTATTACAGCTTAATGAATATGTCTTTTTCAAAATAAACTAACAAAGAGAAGGATTAGAGAAATACTTTACAGAAGTAATATCTCACTGTAATAATGATTTAATAGAAAACTTTGAATGATACATTTCCACACAGTTCAGTTTTGAATGCCTCAATATAAACTGACATGCTATGCATAGAAAGCGTCTGGAGAAGAATGACAATTATGTGAAGATTCACTTGAATGATTACTTTGACTATAGGCATTTGACGTACAAAAGACAAGGTTACCAAAATATCAGGCAAAATATGCTTTCTTAAATTTAAGCTTTGGAGTGCCCACATTCAAATTTGTGGGTTTCTTATGTGCTTCAAATAAGCGGATGCTTACCAGATGCACGGTCAGTCCTTTTCAGCATGGGAGATGGGAACCCATTTTCAGGAGAGCCATTGATGCTGGTTTTTTGCAGTTACCTTCTGCAGACTTTTTACCAAGTAGCCCATGAGTCCCTTTATCCACAGCCCACAAGCTGAGAAAGACTGGCTTAAGTGAGACTCAAATGTGATTTTAAACACAAAATAATGAATGTCAATGAGAAGAGTAGCCATCCATTTCTTTCTTCTTTGGCCCACCATGTATAAACATAACAAGGCATCCGATTGAACTCAGATGCAATACATTCAGGACATCTAAATTAAAGGAAATACTACTTTATCTAGTATTAATAGTAGTCAATTTGTGATTCATTGCCACATGTAACTGCCAGAACATAGACGTAACATTCAAAATTGAATATGGGTCCTCTGTGGTACTTGCGTAAAGGTTTGGATTGATTCGGCTTTTCAAATCTACATAGGAACTTTTCAGTTTTAGGACTGTTCCTCAATTTTTCCTGACAAAACGTTATAGTCTTGTGATGGGTAAGGATTCTATCATCTATTTATTTTCCTTTTTTTTTTTAATCCCCATATCTTCTCCAAATCTATATACTTGTGAAAAATCCTATCCTTCAATACATTACCAGTGATGGCAAATCCATAATATTATTTAGCAGAACTTTGTCCTATAGTCAGTAGTATAAATGCTTGGGGAATTCATACGCCAGTCTTTACTGATAAATAAGATCATATGTTTGGAACCAAATATCAGTTTATAAATCACCGTTTTTCCAGAGTGCTGTTGATATCAAAGTTCAGAATGACTAAGACATTAATGCAATATTGTTTATTGGGTTGGTTTCATTTGTCTCTGAATATATCAAATCAATAAAGTGAGATGAATGTGTAAGGTAAGACTTTGTAAATGCCCTGTATTAAACTACTGTGCTACTGCCTTCTTTTCTGCTTTGGTGAGCTGTTATTTTGATAATTCTAAGTGGGTAGGAATAAATGGTACATGCTTCAGCCTGTTGACTTACAGTCACTGATTATTCTTATGTGGATAGCTGCAGTAGCATGAAGATTGATTGCGCTAGCTCATAGGCAGCAGCTGCCATTTACAAATGCCAGCTAGTGCTTCTCATGGGGATTTGTGACAGAATACTGAAATAAGCCAGAATTACTTCTATTAACTGAATACAAGCCTTTTTTTCCTTATTTTGCAGTCACATTCTGTGTCCCCACAATAATCTTTTTTACAACACTAGCTGATTTCAAGTAAATTTGACAAAGGCAGCTGAAGTTTAAAAAGCAATTAAGTTCTTACAAGTAGTGTCAAAATCAGTGATCAAGTAGAAGAGAGAAAGAGGTTTTTCAGGTGTCCTGTCTAGAGGAGAGGCTGCCACATGTATTTATTATACATCGAGGAATCTATACAAACAAGAAATCTAAATGCCCCAAAAACCAGGGTTTTGTAATTATAAGATGCAAGCAATGTTTCCTCTAGCCAACCTGGTATATGTGTGTCAATTCATGCTGTGTATCATCTTGTGATCACACAGTAGTGCTCGTTCTGTGGCAGCTTGGCATTTAAGAGGCAAGCCATAAACAAATTCCTTTCTTTTCATACAGATGCAGTTCACTTGATCTAAGATTAACAGAGAAATAATCACTTGGTGTTTTATTTAACCTGGTGTGGTCATACTGGAACCATAACCCAAGTAGTTCTATTTAGTTTAGAACCTGGTGCAGTATTTTTAACAGTGTAGGTATATGTGTGTATATAGATAAATGTGTGTGTATATATGTGCATACATTTTATACAATGTGTACCCTATAACCAAGACTATCAGGTTGGGAGCTTTCTTCAGCATGTTTTATTTCAAACAGGACATATTTCTGCCAGCTTTACTCACAGTGAATACTATCTACTGGTGACTTACTCCATTGGTTTATATCAGATTACTCATGAAGTAAAGAGCTAATCAGCAGGAGGCAAAAGTGCTGCCAAGTTTTTCAATTTTATCACAAAGTCTTGTGATGCTTGTTTTTTTTATTGTGCCCTAGCTGCTGGAATAAGGGAAGTTCATGAGAATCTAAGCTTCCATTAAATAGAGTGACTTGCTAGCCTTCCAGGATGTGGAAAAAAGTTGAAAATATGAAGCAAATAACCTCAGAGGGTCAAGAAATGAGAAGTCAAATATAAACATTTTTCTTTCTTGAGACAATCTCATAATATCTCATAATTTTCCAGCGTCAGTGATGAATGAATAGCAGTGTCAGAAATTCTTCCTCGACTTTAAAATGCTATGAGGTAAGTTCAGCAAAGATGAAATATAGACATTTGGTTTTCTGCATGAAGAGATGGATCAGCATAAACAATATGTGGGGCTGAAACGACAACAAAAAGTACTATTATGGATTGAGCAGAACCATAGCCCTTCATCAATGACAGTTGTCAGAACTATTAATCTCCTTTCTGGAATCAGATTGCTGAAACTATAGCAGTATCCTTAGCAAGTACAAGCACATGTGTCTCTGCTCATTCAAGGCAAGCATTGGTGTATGGGTTTCCTGATGTTGGCTTTACAAAACTTTGTGTTTCAGTGAAAGAGAGACAAAAAGACTGAAAAGCTAGGAGCTAAAAAAAACCAAGGACACATCTTGTATGCAGCCTGGGGAATAGTAAAACGGCAAAGCAATGATTGGAAAAGGGATTCAGATCTTTGAAAATGAGCACTTTCTGTTCTTTGGTTATGGAAATGTCTACTCAAACTGCATAACAAATAGAATTGCACTGGACAAACTTTACTCCATCAAGTGGAGTGGAAACTGGTAAAAACAAATCATGTCACCCTGAATTTGGCTGTTTAAAAGGTTAACGTCACCTCATAATCCTATGCAAAGTGGTAGTGTCTTGCTAAACAATTCACTATTTTTTTTAAAAATGTTTTTGTTTGTGTGGACTCAGAATTCCTCATGAAGTCAAGAGGACACGCTAAACTTTAAGAAACAGTGTAATAAATTGCAGCAATCTTAGAAACTTCAGGACTGTGCCATCAGGAGTAATGGCCTAACAGGAACAACACATATTTTCAGAAACACTATTAATCAAAATCACAGACAGAAAACCAAGTTTAATGTACTCAGCTTTAACTTCCCAGAAGTAACGGTTTTCCTCTGCTGTGAAGGGTACTCTGGATGAAGCCACCTAAAAAGAAGTTGGAGCCAAACCTTTAAACAGAAGGTAGTCAGCTAGTGAAAAATTCCCCAGAACCTCTCCGTCATTTCCCTCTCACTTGTTATTTTGGCTTTGGCTTGTCCCCAAAATAAGCCATGTTTCCTGAGATATAGTTCTCCATGGCTCCTGATGTTGTCTCTCTCTCTTCCCCATGGATACTCTCCCCAGTGAGAGTATCACATGGATATCCTCTTTTGCATTTTTTTATAGCATTCTCATCTCTAACTGTAAAAGATTAAATTAAAAGACTATTTGACCTGCCTTTCCTGGTCAGTGCCACTCTAGCAAGCAATACATCACTGGAGGAATGTCAACTTCATGACCCATTACTCAAATGAGGCGCCAGCTAGGAAGAGTGAGCTGAGAGATCCAGGAGTTTTAAATTTATTGTCATGATACAGCTAAAAATAAAATAGACTCTTATAGTGTGGGGAGTGGGAGGCATAGGAAAGAAAGTTTAGGAAGTCTCTCAGGTCAGTCGAAAGCTTTAAATAATGTGACTCTGGCAAGCGAGATTTCTTTTCGCATGAGATAGCTAATTCTGCTAAGTTCATTTTCATCCTGAAAAAAGCAGAATCTTTTTTATCCTCCCTCAGTGCAGCCATTAGACTAGGTTTTTGGGCAGACTTACAGCATCAGATTGGATTTGGATGGATGAAGATATACCAATGACTCCACCTTTGTGTCATGAATCCTTATCCTGAAGCAAGGACCAGTTTGTGACTCAGCTGCTGACCTGCTGCAGTTTTTCAGGCCAGATTTTTTAAACTGGCTCTCATTTCAGGGGAAACAGTTGGGGCAGTAATAGCTCCAGAAGTTTAGTTTGGCTGTTCTGTGCCTACTACAGCATGGCCATTCTTCCTGCTTCCATACTCTTTCCAACCTCAGGTTTTCCTCATGTCTTTCCTGCAGCCTCACTCTCCAGGCCCTGTGGTCTTGCTCTGTTCGTCTTTCCTTCTTATTTCCACTTGGCTTTTCCATAAAGATTTCCCTTCTTTCCCTTTTTTAAATTGCATATCCTACGGACTCATCTCTTCTGGGCCACCCCTCCAGGTAGCCATAACCTTGAAACAAATCTGGGAAAGGAAGAAAAACAAATTCTTCACGGATACGAACTGCTCTCTCTGCTGGCACACTTCAACCCTGTCGCTCCACTCAGTCTGATACATCTGTATAAACTTCATACTCTTGCAGAATGGGGCTTTTTAAGGCTTTTGGTAGCCCATAGTGAGTTAAATGAGTATTAACAGAGCCCCAAGCCTGACGTGCACTTCAGGATGCCACTAGAAGGCATCTAGGGAGGAGGGAGGGCTAATATCTGCAAGCCAGGGCACAGTGTTTCAAGCTTTAATATAGAACCTGAAGAGTCTGGTTCTGATGAAGAAAGGCTGAAACATAACATTTGATGTAGTCAGAGGTAGATCTGTTTGTGTCATTGACAATCCTCTTTTAGGGGGCCTGATGAAAAAAGCACAGCCACAGGAGACTCAAAAGTAAGGCATTAAAAGGATGAGCAAAGAACACGATTTCAGCCTAGTCTCTGGTGCGTTACATGCAATGTTTTGGAGTGCTCCAGTATGAAAGAAATTCCAGAGACCCTCCAGGACTGGAGGAATTTTTTAAAAACATTAAACAGTTCAGAGCTGCTCTTACAGTATTTTCTTTTAAATGTGTATAGTTTCACAGCTTCTGCATTGCCAAGGATTTTTTTTTTTCATTAACTTCGTATTAGATCTTATGAAGTAATAACAATATATTATCTCACATTAATACAGGACAATATAACTACACAAGGCATTTATGAATTAGCTGATCAGTCTTTTGAGGGACTCCAGTCCAGTGGAATGGAGAAATAGACTGTCCGTGCCAAATTCTGCCATAAGTTTTACCCGTATGACTACTGCCGCCTGCAGTGGTTTTGGTAGGATTTTGAGGGTAGGAGAGGAGAGGACTGAATCCAGACTGTTGATATAAATGTCTCCTTGTACATATGTAATGGTTCCCACCTTTTCTTCCTCATCATTTCTCCTGTGACCCTTACCGGGATCCCAGTCCTGCTACAGCCATTGCTGGGTCATTTCCCCGAGCTGCTGAGGACCCCTCTGTGCTCATTTGGGATTTATCTGCATGGAGTTTCCTGTAAGGTTTGGGCTTTTGCTGCTTGGCAAAAAGATGGTTTAATTCATTATGTTTGACCAGCACCCAGAAAAATGAAGCTTTAACTATAAGAGTGTTATGCTACTACTACTGCTAATGATAATATTAACAATAATACTATTGGTACTACATTCCTATTACATTATAGTACTAAAATATGTTATTATATTATTTTTATTATTACAATAATTTACTTAGTTTCACTGTAGTGAAACTAATTTTTTATATATATATTTATATGTGTATATAAATATATAAAGAAGGGAACAATTTTAAAAAACCTAGTTTCATAGCTGCTGAAAATGGCTCATTTTCCAGGCTCTGGCTTTTTGCAGGGATAATCCCCAGCACAGTAGTAAGCCAAGACACCGTAGACTGGAAACAAAAGTATATGACTCAAAAGAAAGACTCTCATTCATGGCAGAATTACTGCAGCAGCTCACACTTCTGTGCTGGGACAAAGCAATCTCCAGAAGGGTGTGATCTTGGCTGAGAAGAAACAGCTTAAGTCCAGTCCTCCACCAGTTTTGGTTTATGGTGTCTCACAGGCTGACAGGAAGGTCAGTCCCTACGCAATAGTTCATCTTTCCCCGAGGAGCCGTGAAAGGCTGTGCGGCGCTCGCTTCTCCAGCCGCAGCCACAAAGGAAACGGGCTATCCACACGCAGGCTCACGAATGCAGAAGGTCCCAAAGCAGCTGCCGGCGCTCCCTGCTATTTTGGCACCTAGAATCCATTTTTTTTAACAGTTCCCTGTGACAGGTATGAAGTGTATCCAAGTATTGCAATTTATAATGCCACAGAATAAAAAAAAAACCCTTAAAAATGGCAACGCGGCAGTGGAATACTTAGCCTAAACCTTAGGAAAATAATTATCTTTGTGTGCTATACATCATGTGATTTATAGTATGGCTTCAGCAGAGACCAAATGAAACCCTGGGCTGAATTTCACTCAAGAAGATCAAAAGTAAGATTAATGAACTGGAATTCTTTACCTATACCATTTATGGTATTTCACTGGACAGAGAAGTCACTTTTGATGCTAGGAGTCCCACCTATATATTTATATTTTAATCCACTGTTTTTTGCTTTTTTTTGTATAATGCAATTTTCATATTTATACACAATTAATACTATGATTTATTATAGTGCCCCCCAAATGTGCCAGATGGATACTTTAGATGCTGTTCCATGTACACATAATTCTCTGTTTCAAAGAGTTTAGTAGCTGGAGACATAAGTTGGAAATGTCTACATTCAGGTATAGCTTTCCTCACTTTACATGCAGAAGTGTTTGCGGGATTGGGCCCTGTACAAACAACTGGAGGATGGATATTGCGAACCTGAAAATTGTGACTCTCAGACTTACTTCAAGGCCTTTTTTTTTACCATTTTGGAATCAGAAATCAATAGATTTAATTCTCTTCAAATCTAGCTTTGCTTGGAGACTACTCAGGGATACAAATTTGGGGGACGTACTCTAGAAATACCTTAATTCTTCTCACCAAAAGCCATATCAAAATGCAGTGGTATGAAGGGGACACGAAAGCCTTTGTGAAAGAAACTTCCTCAGCAGGAGTGAGCTGGAATACGGCCATAAGTGTTTCTGTAAGGAGCCTTCTCTACAGAGGTTATGGCAGGACTGGGGATGGCACATCAGAGTGGGAATTACAAGAAATTCCTATTAGTGCTTTGATCGATATGTCTGAGGTAAATCAGGGGTTTCTCCAGTCCTAAGAATAGTGGTACTAAGATAGTTCTGGGAGAGTCAGCTTCACTTTATCTTCCCCAGAGCATGAAGTGCCCCCATGAAATGCAGCACAGATGATAACACGCCATTTTTCATACAGAAACACTGTTTGTTCCCCACCCAGAGAGCCAAGGAACTGCCCACAGAGCCCACCCATCCCTTCACTACCCATAGCAGGGCTGTTCCCCTCCAAGAGCATCGCAAAACCAAAGCTGGGGCTCCTGTACACCATAATTGCTCTCTGAAAATATTTTTTGGGCAAGCCTAATGGGTTTTTGTGTGGGAAGGCATGGTCGGTCCCCAGCGCAGCAGTGGCAACTGCTAATTGCAGGGCCTGGCTGGAGCCCCGGGGCCCAGCCAGTACCACCATACCATGCTGCCCACCCTTGCTGGGCCTTTCTAAACGTTCCATTTTCCCCAACACAAACCCAAATAAACAGAAGTGTCCGTAATGATGATGAATGCCCACCAAAGGCTAAAATAATGTGCAAGTTTCTAATTTGTTTTTAAATATAGCGATTTTATTTGTGAGGTTTTTTGTGCAAGCCTCTCAAACACCATTAAACTCATACTCAAATATTTACAATGTGTTTATACTTACCGTGTTCACCTCTGAACAAATTGTTTGACCTTATTTGCAAATGTGTTACAAGAACTCCCAATGACAGATGATCTTTCATAGGAAATCACAACATGTAAGTGAAATTGAAGCTATGCTGCTGCCCCATGCAGTATATCAAAGCACTCTGATCTCCCCAAAACATAAATTTGCAGCGCAGCCACCCTGGCAGACCCTGGGTGGGGATGGAGGAGAGTCCTCCTTTAACCTCTAGAGCACAGACGCGCACTTCAGGGGTCAGTTTACGCCATGCGAGGTGAGGGCATTTGACGTGCAAAACCTGTGGGGCTGATGCTACCCAGTCACTCAAATCACATAATTAATGTGCTTCTGGGTTCCAATAATAAACAATTCTGATGTCTACTTGCTACAGCCAAACTTCCCCAGCTAAGTAAACAGCTCTTTGCTTAAAAATGGCTCTTATCCAAAATGAAGTTTTTCAGCAATCAACCAATCCAGCTGTGAGTTTATATTTCCATGGTTGGTGGGGGCACCAACTGGTCTAGTTTCCCACTGATTATGTTAAGATTGAAAGGACTCATTAAAGAATTATTTATGTTTCTGTACCTATAAATTTTATGCTGACGTTTGCTCACATTATCTCCAGACACAGTAGTCACATTTAAACCATGTCATTTTAGCTAACTAAATATTATTCTAATTATAGAACTAATGGAAGAAATGGAAACATGAAAGAAAAAGTGAAGGAAAATTAGAATAATTCAAAATATGCCTTTTTATATCTGAATGGCTAAAACCCAGTCATCTGAGAGCAAGAGGGGGCATACTCATCATTGTGTGTCTTACCCCACTGAGGAAGAGGATGGCTCATTAGCAAAGCGTTTCCCATTTGCCAATAAAAAGTTTTGGTCAGACTCTTCTTTCATTGTTCAACAGCTTTACCAGCTAAGCTCTTAATAGGAGGGATGCACATCAGGGAAGCCTCTTCTTCCTCAGGTGACACTGCATGCAACTTATTGGGTGAGCAAAATGGTGAAGAGCCCCCTCTACCCAGTGACCCAACCCATTCATAGAATTGTAGAATTGTTTAAGTTGGAAAAGTCTTTTAAGATCATTGAGTCTGGCCGTTAACCTAGCACTGCCAAGTCCACCACTAAACTGTGCCCCTAAGTGCAACATCTACATATCTTTTAAAAACTTCCAGGGATGGTGACTCAACCACTTCCCTGGGCAGCCTGTTCCAGTGCTTGACAACCCTTTTGGTGAAGGAATTTTTCCTAATATCCAGTCTAAACCTCACCTGGCACAACTTGAGGCCATTTCCTCGTTCTATCGCTTGTTACTTGGGAGAGACCAACACCCATCTTGCTACAACCTCCTTTCAGGTAGTTATAGGGAGCGATAAGGTCTTCCCTCAGCCTTCTTTTCTCCAGGCTAAACAACCCCAGTTCCCTCGGCTGCTCCTCATAAGACTTGTGCTCCAGGCCCCTCACCAGCTTCATTGCCCTTCTCTGGACATGCTCCAGCACGTCAATGTCTTTCTTGTAGTGAGGGGCCCAAAATAGAACACAGTATTCAAGATGCAGCCTCATCAGTGCTGAGTACAGGGGGACAATCACTTCCTTAGTCCTGCTGGCCTCACTATTTCTGATACAAGCCAGGATGCTATTGGCGTTCTCTGCCACCTGGGCACACAGCTGGCTCATATTCAGCTGGATGTTGACCAACATCCCCAAGTCCTTTTCCACCAGGCAGCTTTCCAGCCACTCTTCCCCAAGCCTGTAGTGTTGCATAGGGTTGTTGT
>VYZV01033769.1:84112-100201 GCA_013401275.1 Pandion haliaetus | reverse complement strand
GGGAGGGGGAGGCCGAGCCCCGCCGTCGGGCTGGATCGGCCCGGTACCGCGCGGCTGCGGGGCCTCCACGCGTGACACCGGGACGTTTAGAACCCGTGCAGCGTGACACCGGTACCAGTGCAGCACCGGCACGTCCCCAGTCCCACCGGGGGGAACCCACCCCCCGCCGCCCTCTCGCTGGGTCCCGTCGCTCCCCCGGGGTGCTGTGCCCATCCCCGGGGTGCTGTGCCCATCCCCGGGGCGCACAGGCCGCGGCTGGAGGCTCTTCCCGCCCCGCGCACCCCCAATTCCCCCTGACGCTCCCCGCAGGGCGCTGGCCATGGAGCCGGGCACCATCGACAACCTGTCCATCCTGTACCAGAGCTCCGACTTCATCGTGGTCAACAAGCACTGGGACATCCGCATCGACAGCAAGATGTGGTACGAGACGCTGACCCTCCAGAGCCAGCTCAAGTACCGCTTCCCCGAGCTGGCCGACCCCGACACCTACTACGGCTTCAGGTGAGCGGCCGGGGACGGAACCGGGCTCTGCCCTGCCGGGGACACTGCCCGAGTGCCCGGGGATGCTCCTCTGCCTCCCGCCTCTTCCCCAGGTTCTGCCACCAGCTCGACTTCTCCACCAGCGGGGCCCTGTGCGTGGCGCTCAACAAAGCGGCGGCGGGAAGCGCCTACAAGTGTTTTAAGGACCGGCTGGTGACCAAAGCCTATCTCGCCCTGGTAAGCCCACCCCACCGGGTCTCGCTTCTGAACAGAGCTTCCGAGTTTGCAGAATTGCAGCTTGGCATCTGCTGCTTGTCGTCCCGGCGCCGGCGAGGAGCGAGTGCCGGGGCTCGGTTTGCAAACCGGCTTTCTGCCCTGCAGGTCAGGGGCCACGTCAGCCAGAGCCGAATGACGATCCGCTACGCCATAGGGAAAAACACCACCGAGGGCATGACCCACATGATGTGCATCGACGGCACGGAGGGTGAGCGGCTCCTGCACCCTGCCTGTGCTGCCCGGACGACCCGGGCTGCGCCGGAGGGAGCTGACCCCCCCGCCTCTGGATCTCACTGCAGGCTGCGAAAATCCCAAGCCTTGCCAGTCGGAGCTGATCGTGCTTGAGCACGGGTCCTACAGCGGAGACCCCGTAACCAAAGTGCTGCTGCAGCCGCTGACAGGTGGGAGCTCGGGGCCGGGGCAGCGCGGGTGCGGGGGGCTGCTGAGGCTGGACAGACAGGCAGCAGAGGTGCTGCAGCAGGACCCGGGCTCACCACCCTGGACCTTGGTTGCAGCACCGTGGCACGGTAAAAACAAAGCCTAGAACGGGCTGAGCGGCGCCGAGAGCCGCACTCGGCTCGCGGAGGACTCAGGTTCTCAGACTGGGGGGACGAATGCCATTTGGTGTGTCGTCACCTCGCACCACTGTGCTCTCGAGGAGGGATAACCTGTGTCCCTGATTCCTCTGCTCCCGCTCTCCCCTTAGGGCGGACTCATCAACTCCGGGTTCACTGCAGTGCCATCGGCCACCCCATCGTGGGGGACTTCACCTACAGCCACAAGAAGGACAGCAGTCCCTATAGGATGATGCTCCATGCATACTACCTGCGCATCCCCACCGGCAAGGAGCTTATCGAGGTCTGCGCGCCCGACCCCTTCGTCACCGCAATGGACAGCAACTGGGTGCCCCACCACGTCACTCACCGGCTGGATGAGATCATCCAAGAGCTGAAGGACAAGGTGATGTGGAAGGGGGAAGAGGAGGAGAGCCAGGAAGCCGTGCTTGGTGGCGGAGGAGATGAGGCACCGAGCGAAGCCAAGAGCCTGGAGACGGAGGAGCAGCGAGCCCGGTGCGAGCAGTGGTTGGCCGAGTGGGGTTTGGAGTGAACACAAACCACGTCTCTGCATTTCCAGCCCAATGCTCCATTTTCGTCCCAGTGGGTCCCCGCGGAGCCCAGCGCTGACTCCACATCTGCACTTTCCGTATGGCATGGCTTCCCTCACTTCTGGGGCTGGGATTAGGCAGATTTTAGCAGCGATTAGGATGGGTTTGGTTTTTAACATACACTTCATCCATCTGGCCACTGGATGCCCCTTTCCTAATTCTGGGCCTCAGCAGCAGAGTCAGCGTGTCACGTACCAGCTTAGAGTGACCCCAAAGCTTTACGTTCCTGTCCCGGGGCTCGGGCACAGCCAGGGCAGCACGGACGCTCGTGGCAAAGGCAGCGCGATGGACGTATCCGCAAACCCTCGGTGCTAGGATGCTAAAACGCAGCCCAGCAAAGGGAGGGAAGAACATACCGGGTATGGCTTCGGTGTCCGTGTCCCCAATTCCCTTCGCTCCAGTCTGCTGCGCTCACTGGCACACGCGTTGTGGGAGATCAGGAGGCTGAAATGCAGCCTGGGGGGGGGCAGTGACAGCCCCCCCTAGTCCAGGGTCAGCCCCAGGTGTTTTGCCCACGGAGCTGGGCTGTGCGATGGGCGCAGGAGAGGTCCCTGCCTGCCACCGAGGACGTGCTGCCTGCTCCTCCCTGCCCACGCGCTTTCCTTCCTGCCTCAGCCCACGGGTGGTTTTTCTTTTAAAAGGTTTGTTGAAGGCGAGTGAGTTGATAGGAAGGGATTTTAAACATTTTTCAAATTTCTATGAGAAGAATCTAGACTTTTAGCAGTTCTGAAATACGGGTGGTCTCGGAAATGAGTGTATTTTTAGTACTTTTGTGGTCAGAGAGCCAGCAGCCCAAAGCTTTTTTTAATAGATCTTATTATACCTTTTATTAGCATTGCCTTCTCCTAGTGCCCACTCTTACCCTGGGTGTGGATGTAACCCCTGCTGAGACAGCTCAGAAGACACAAGCCCCTTTCTGCTTTACCCAAACGAAGGGGAATAAGTATCATACTTTGGTCCCATCGCATGGCTCCTCGCTGGCAAGGTTGCTGTGGGGGGTGCCAGCACCGGAGGGTGCTGGGGGTAGGTCCTTCGGGTGGGCAGTTCGGGAGGGCTCTGGTGCAGCGAGAGCGGCCGAGGAAATGGCTGAAGCTGAAAGAAAGGCTGAGGACTGCTGCGAAGAGTGGGAAGGAGCTCGGCTCGCCTGCTGGCGCTGAGCTTTGCAAGAGCCCAAGAAGAGTTTCTCTGGAAACGCTCTTGCTCTGCTGGTCGGCGGCGTGCCGCTTCGCTCTCTCCTTCCCACCCGGCTTGTCCTCTGCAGCCCTTAGAGGACATTTAGAAAACGAAGAGAGCAGGGCAGCTGACTTTGGCTGGGGAGGGACAGAGGTGGCTGGAGCCCATTGCATACAGAGCACCGATCCCCGGGGTATTTGGCACCAAACCGCCACGTGCCCAGAGTTACTGTCAACCCACAAGCCACATCCCATTGAAAATGCACGTGACAGTGGTTTCATGCAACTCTTTCCTACCCTGGGGGGGGGGCGGGGATAAAACTGCACAGCCCTCTCCTTACAGCTGAACCCACCGCGCAGGTCACCAAACCCCCATGGGGTACCGCATCGCCCGGCCCTTGCGTCCCCGGGTGCCGGTAGGTGCAAGCTCACCGCGCTGCGGCACGCTGCCGGGCAGGAGGTGGCCGTCACCTTGCTTTTGTGGCTTGGCGCAAGGTACTGCCGTCCGCTGCAGGCTGGGGGCTGGTGCGCAGCTCACGGCTCTGCCGGCACCAGCGCCGGGCACCGAGCGGGGACCGCGGGCTCATGAGCTGGTGGCAGAGGGCTCGGGGTGGGGTTGGGGGAGCAGAAGAGCTGTCTCCTTCCTCCCGGGCCCCGTCCCATCTCCCAGGAGTGGCCGGGGAGGGGAGAGGCAACCGTGGGCAGGTCCCGAAGCTGTAAATTAACGCCATGAACCTGTTTGCCAAATAATGAACGTGGGTGACGTGCGCAGGAGGTCCTGAAAAGTTACGGGTGAGATTTATAGCATCGGAGGTGGGACACAGCCTTCCCTTCCTGCGGACGCTGGTGTGGGAACGGTCTCCGCTGCGTGGCGGGGGACACGGCCGGGACAAGGCCGCCCTCGGCCACGGGGCTGGTGGTCGCTGGGGGTGGTACGTGGGGACACGCCAGTGCCCACGCACAAGGGGACGCTGATGGACCATCAATGCTGGGGGGCTGGCAGCCAGTGCTCGCCCCGCCGTCTGCATCGAGGAGCCCCCACGCGCTGCACCACCCATCAGGCTTCGTGCATTGCAGTTTTGCCCAGCGTTGCGGGAACCAGAGATAAATAACCTGTTTTCCTCACCCTGCAGAGAGGTGTTCCAGGCTCCCTTCCCCGGCTCCCCTCGTGCACCGTGTCCAGTCCCACTCCCTCCTCTCTGCCGTCACTGCCACCGGGCCATTTGCTGCATCGTCTGTGAATCCACTCACGCACTCGGACGAGGGGGTTGGGGGTGACCGGGTATGTGTCTTGTGACGTTCTGTACGGCTTGCAATAACCTTTATTTCTTGTTGCACATTACCGTAGTAAACCATTACCTATATACCCCGCAGTTCATCCTCTGGTCTCTCAATCCCCACTGCGCTGTGTGGGCCGGCGCGTTGCTGCGGTGTGGCTGGTGTGGTGCCAGGGGCTTCCAGGAATGAGCCCGGACCGGCACAGCAGGACTGGCCCCAGGGCTCCAACCCAGCAAACCTGTTGCGTGAGCACTGGCACTCATCCTCATCCTGCTGAAATCTCCCTGGCCGAAACCACTGAGATTATTTACCCGAAAGCCCTCCTGGATTTAGTAATTCTCACACCGATGACCAAGGATGCCCAAGGTGGCCGGGGCAGATGCCCTGCCCACCCTGGCCAACACCAGCGGCTGGGATTGTCCCGAACCAAATAGCAGAGGCAGAAGAAAAACTCCTAATTTCAAAACACCGCAGCTCTCCCCGCCAAGGAGGTGGGGGAGCAGCCCTGGGGCTGCTGGTGTTTAGGGAGTGCATAGGGAAAGCTGCCGCCACGCATGATTTCTGTGTAACTCTTGCACATCAACAGTCATTCCTCAGCTTGAAGCAGCTGGAAAAGCGAGTGAAGACCCAAAGGAATTATTTGTAGTCTTCAAAGGAATGAGTTGTAGTCTTCAAGTTGTGAGATTTTTAAGATTATAAACCTGGCAAGGATGGAGAAGCAGCTGGTTAAGAGGAGGGGAGATGCAGTCGGCGATTCCTTGCCTCTGGCAGCAGCGCTGCCCACCACCGACCTGCCGAGGCCCCTGCGGGAAGGGGCTTTGGCAGATGTTTCCCAGCACGTCGGGTTTGGGATGGATGCTCCCGTGCCTGCTCCTCCTCCGCAGCCCCTGGGGTTGTTCCGGGGCCGGTTTTAAGCTCCGTGGGGACATGGTGGACGTGGTGACCCGCAAAGGGGCTGGCAAGCCCGGGGCAGGGGCCACGTCCCATCAAGCAGCCTCGTAGCAAAGAAATTTCTGTAATTTTACCACTCCAACAAAGAGCTGTTTCTACAGCAAATCCTTCCAAAATAGAAACCAGAAACACCCGCGGGCGTTGACCGAGCCCTGGTGCTGCAGGACCGGTTGCTCAGTGGGGGACGGCAATGGGGACACCGGCCAGGAGCACTGGGGGATGGCAAACCCTGCTCGGCGCTGTGCCGACAGGTCCAGGGACCCTTTGCAAAGGCTGATGCCCCCAAACCCGGCCGAGCGGGTGGTGCAGCCGGGTGGCCAGCCCAGCCGACCGCTGCCGACTGCTCTCGCCCTTCCCTTTGCCCAGGATAAATGCGCAGATAACGTTTGCTGCCGCAGAGCATCGGGCTGCTCCGGGTTTTCATCACACAGCCTTGGAAAGGCTTCGCTTCCTTTCTTTTTGGTTTCCTTCTTCATGGCACGTGCTGGACGGCGTTTCAGAGCGGGATCAGAAATTGCAGGGAGAAAGCTATAGAAAAAAGGGAGCCGGGATTGTGCATGGTCGAGGCAAAAAGGACGGGCACAAGGGAAGGCCCTCCCGGAGGGGTGCTGAGCCCATCATCGAGGACTTCTGTGTTCTGCACCCCAGTTGCCCTATAAAACATACCCCTGAATAGCTCAAAGGTTTTTCACTGACTGGGAGGACCTTTGTCTCCATCAGGAGCACAGAAATCACCAAACCAGAGGATTTAACTCATTTGCCCCAAAGTTCAAAGTGACCCTTTACAAAGGGGAAAAAAAAAAAAAAAATGAACCAAAACCAAAACCAGGAGAGAAAGCAGCTTTACAAAACACTGTTGAGAAACTGCCCCGTCACACCCCGTTTTCAGAGCAACATCCCCACCCCGCAGCAGATAAGTGCCGAGCCGTCCCCAGTGCTGCCCATCCCCGGCCACCGCAGGCGGGTGAGCACCTTCCCCGGCTGAGCAGCACCGAACCCTCATCCCCGAGCCAAATCCCCACCGGACAGAGAGCAACTCAGCAAGGCCACCGGTGGGATCTAGGGTACATAATGAGACCTAGCGGAAAAAATTGCTCGCATTTAGTTTGAAGGGCAATAAGCTAATTGCTCTGGGCAGTGCTAAGCAGCCCATCGACGGCATTTCCAGAACGGGGGTGTATTTTCTGCCGGGGGTTCCTAGCTGAGGGGTGTGGAGTCGGGTACAGGGGGAGGCCAACGCCTGCTGGTGCTCCTCCACTGGTTTACGCTGGATTTCTCCCAGTCTGTGCTGGTGTGGTCCCGTGCGGAGCTGGGGGATGGAGGGGAATCCTGTCCCTGCAGGGCACAGATGGGAGCGGGGCTCTGGGTGTCAGGCAGGACAAGATATTGTGGAGTTTCTTTTAATAACGGATGGAGAATGAAATTCTGTTTTCTATTAGATATGATTTAAAATCTCTCCCTTGGTTGCAGGGGGTTTGTGCAGGCACTCGCAGAGCACGGGTGAGCACGCTGAGCCGCTGTACTCCCACAGCTCCCAGCATTGGACGAGAGAATCGGCTGCGGGACCCCCCCGGCACCTTCCCCAGCCCAGCCAGCAGCCAGCACCGTCCCAAAGCGTGGGACACGGCTTCCCGTTTTCACTCTCTACTCGCCTGCCCCGCGCCAAGGACGAAGCCCCAGCACAGGCAGCAAGCATGGTGCGGGCAGCCCCGGCAGCCATCGCTCTCTACCTCCGTGAGTTACGTCTTGTCCCCCTAAAGCTGACCCTGCCCCGGGAACCCCTTCCACCCCCCAGAACTGGGGATGCTCCAGTCCGTGCTGCTTTTTGTTTCCAACCTGCTTGGCTTTGGCACTCCCTGCGCTCTGCCTCGTGCTCCCGTTGGCATCCACAGGTGGTGGGAGTTTTTCCTGGCTGCTGCTGGCACCGTGTTAGAAATCTGCACAGACAGATTTCCGGGGGCAGATTTATCACTTTTGGTCTTCTAAACCCACCCCTGAGGCACCCCGGGTTGCCTGGGCTGGTGCAGGCTGCAGGGCGGTACTGGGGCTGCTCTCCGCATATTGTTCACCAGCAGTTACTAAACATTATTAAATTGACAAAGAAAAGGCCCTTCCCAGAGTTTAATCCTGGAGCTGCTTTAGAACAGCCCCCGACCGCCTGTACGTACAGTCATGGATGTTTTATAACCCGCTCCCGCTTCGTTGCAGGTTTCTCCGCAGACCTCGTGAAAGCAGCAGCGGTGAGTCACCGCCGGCTGCTCCGGGGGCTCTGAGTACACCAGGGCTTTGCTGAAACCTCGCAGCTGGTGCCGGGAGCGGCAGAGCTGCCACGGTTCCCCCAGTCCTCAGCTCCAGGGAGGCAAAGCCATTGCCTCCCCACTGGCCCCCTGTGCAGCCCGTGGCCCTGTCCCTGTCCCATCCCATCCTTTGCTCAGCCACTGCCTGGTAGCCTCCCTGCCCTGCTCCAAAACCAAGGGCTGGGACCCGAAACGTGATGGGCACCCAGGCCCCCCAGCTCCGGGGAAGCAGGGGCAGACCTGCTGTTGAAAGGTCACCACTCCTGAGAGCAGCTATGGTGGCTTTTGCCCCTGCGCGTAACCCAGGGCAGCCTCGGGGCTGCTGCAGTTCTCGCCTGCCCGCAGCTCGTGGGCAGCAGCCGCTGGCCTGGGCATGCCGGCCAGGTCAGATCCCATTCCCCGCTCGATCCCTGGGTTTAAAAGCCCTTCTTCGCGTTCTTTGCTGGGGCTGAGCATTCCCCCCATCCTCCTCCCCAGGCTGCCCTGATTGTCGGAGCCGTCCTGTCTGTCACTGGGCAACATGCTGAGTAAGTAGCAGCCCCAGCCGGGGTCTCTGAGAAGCAGAGGGGTCTCGGGGGGTGCAGGCAGTGGGGCCAGCGTGGGTGGATGTTGCATTTCTCCCCACATCCGTGTCACGGTTGCTGTGACAGGTCGCTTGGGCTGGAGAGGATTTACAGCCTTGCGCAGCCAGTTCTGGTGCTGGCACCCAGGCTGCGATTTCAGCTGCATCAGCCTTTGTTGTAGCACAAACACACCAAGAATTTCCTTTCCTTTATGGGGCTGACGCAGATGCAACAGGAGCCTCCCCCAAACCGAAATCCAGGCTCTGCTGGTTTCTCCCTCACCCCAAGCCCAGGGTATGGTGGGCACCTCTGCCACTACCCTGGCCATGGGGATGGGCACCCTCCTGCCTGCAGGGCATCCCCTTCAGCACCACCCCGGCATTGGCATTAGGGGACATTTTCGTGACACCCCATGTTATTCCTACTTACCCCACGCAGCCGTGGTCAGGGTGAAGGGGGATCTCCCAAGGGAATGAGCGGGTTCGTCCTCCATGGGGTGGTGGCGAGCTAAAGTGGACGGTGAAATGCAACTGTGCCTCCCCAACGCAGCCTCTCAGCCTCGGTCCTGCAAGGTTTCCAGTGCATCCCAGCCAGCGACCTGCCTGCCGCCGACATCCTGGCGTTTGCCCAGGGATTGCAAAACAAAACAGCGGAGCTGAGCAGTGCCCAGGTGGGCAGGGGCAGGAATGGGGTCTGCAAACCCCACAGAGCCCAACGGGGCACGGGGAGGCTGGGGGTGCCAGGGTGAAGGGGCTCTTGCTGCCTTGGCATTGACGAGACAAGCCTCTCTCTGCCCAGCTGTCCTGCCTGGCCAGGCTGCTCACTGCCAAGAACCTGACGGCGGATTTCGGCAGGTACCCGCCAGACCTACTGCTCTTCTTTGAGTGAGTATCAAGGGTGGCACACGGATGCGGTTTTGGAGCTGAATCACACCCTGCAGCGCTTGCCCACGTGGTCCTGGCACAACCTGGGGCACGCGGGAGCTCTGCATGGGGAGGAGCATTACAAAAATAATCTGCGGGCACCTTCAGAACCTCACGGGGCATTTCCAGCCCTGCAGACCCCCTGGTCCCCTCCTCACCCCACTCATCTCTGAGGCTGGGGCCACGCTGGCCACAGCACAGGGTGCACGGGGTCGGGCAACCCCCGTCCTGCGCCAGAGACACCCTCCCCAGGGTAAGAGGAGACCCCCCAGCCCCGTGCAACTCGCCAGCTCGTTGCTCCAAAGGGAGCAACGGTTGAAAACTACTTTCCCCATGCCCACAAAAAGCAACGTGAAAGATCTCCTGCCCGGACACGATAAGCCCTTCGCCCTGTTCCCTCCTGACTCTTGCTCCTGGCAGCTCGGCCGAGGTGCACGGTGGGACCTGCGGAGCATTTTACGCCCGGGCTTCCCGTGGGAACCTGGACCTGCTGCCCAGGGGCTCAGCCCGGCGGACGGAGCTGCTGCGTGGGGCACTGGCCTGCCTGGTGAGTGGGGGCCGTACCCTCCCCAACAGCCCTTCACCAGGCGTTTGTACGAGGGCTGGTTTGTCTCTCCCAGGGGGTAAGGAGCAGCCGCCTGCGCCCCGAGCAGCTCGGCAGCCTCGGGGCACTGGTGTGCGACATGGAGGCAGAGACCATCGCGGCCTCGGACCCCAGCGTCCTGGAGAACCTGAAGCTCTGCTCAGTGCTGACGGGGGCCCAGCGGGATGCCGTCAATGCCGTGCTCCTCGGGGGGGGCACGGTGTACGGGTAAGGAGCCGTCGTCTGCTTTTACGTGGGTGGGCGACAAACAGAAGGGATGGCGTACCCACGAAGGTGCTGAGCTGGTCCTTCTCCTGCTGGCCACAGGGATCCTTCGAGCTGGGATTTACAGACTCTGCAAAATTTGGGGCCGCTTGTGCTGGCTTTGAACCAGACCACGCTGAGCTTGGTGGCCAAGGTAAGACCCCTCCTCGAGACCTTGGGGTGAGTTGCCCGTCAGCCAGGCCGGCCCTGAGGCTGCGGGACCCAGCACCCTCTGCCCCCCACCCCCGGCAGGCAGTGCGGGAGGCTTTCAGCAGAAGCATCGTGGCTGCGTACGGCAGCCAGGGACGTTCCCAGCGGGAGAAGTCCCTGACCCTCCTCAGGGCCTTCGCAGCCACATCAGCTTCGTCTCATCCCAGGCTGAAGCGGAGCGCAGACCGTGAGCATTTCCCTTCGCTGCAGCTAGTCTGGACCAGTTCAGAGCTCTTGGGGGTGGGAAAATGCCCCCAGGCTGGTCAGCATCTGGGTGCCCCTGGGGAAGGGGACAGGACCAGGTAGAAAGCTGTGGGATTCCCATAAAGTTAACTGGGGAGATGTGGGAAATGTCCTTACAGCACGCTGGTGCATTTGCTCTTACCTGGGAGCAGGAATATGGCACCAGCAGCCGGGAAGGAGCTGAGGAAGGAAGAAAACTCTTGGGCAGGGGCAGTGCCCTGGGAGGATGCTGCAAGATCAGAGGATGCTCGTGTGGGTGACGTGGGAAATGGTTCACCTTACCGGAGTGTTTTTAGTTGCCTTTAACAGGCCTGCAGAAACATCACCAGGTTCTTCAGGAATAACTTTAAGGAATGAAAGTGAAGGAATGGGTCGGGGACCCAGGGGATGGGAGGATGATTCGCGGTCCCGCCTGGCAGGATGGCTTGAGCCACGTTACTGCGATTCCCTGTTCATTCACCAGGGCTCTTCTGAGGGGCTCCGTGGCAGGACCAGGGTCAGGCGGGAAGGGACGAAACACCGTCTGCCTGACATGCCCTCCCCGCCTGCAGGCTGCCTGTCCGAGCCCATCACGGCCAGCACCGTCTCCGACCCCCTCTTACTCATCAGCTACGGCACCACTGAGCAGTTCGACCTGTGCCTTAGCAATGAGGTCTTAAAAGCAAACCTGGAGCCTCTGCTGTTACAGCCGCTGACCATTGAGTACCTCCAGGTCATGAAAAAAAAGCTGGAGCAGGTGATGGGTGACACAGGGCAGGACCCCCCCGCGCAGCCCCCCTGTTAGCGTGGGCACGCTCCGGGACAGGCGGGACCCGCTGCAGGAAAGGGCATCGCCGGTCGTGGGGATGAAGGCGCCCGAGCGGGTCCTTTGTGCCTGTTTCTGCCTTATTTTTCCTTCCCTGACCCTCTTTTCTGCCCCACCGGCCTGGCCCTACAGATTTACCCTTCGGGGATCCCGGAGGAGCAGCTGAAGCGGTTGGGGCCACTGTCCCGGCAGTACACGGTGGAGGAGATCAGCCAGTGGATGGTGACATCCAGTGACACGCTCTCAGCCCTGCTCAACCCCTCGGATGGCAAGTGGGAGGCTCCCCAGGTAAACCCGCAGCAGCAGCAGGGGACAGGTGCTGGTGAACCCAAACCGGGACCACTCGGTGCCCAAGCCGAGCTCGGGGCAAAGGCATCGCCCGAGGGCGGCACGGGGGTTTTACAGCATACGTGTTTCTACCGGGAACACCTTCCTTCCCTGCCTGCGTGC
Source organism: Pandion haliaetus (assembly GCA_013401275.1). NCBI lineage: Eukaryota > Metazoa > Chordata > Aves > Accipitriformes > Pandionidae > Pandion > Pandion haliaetus. The sequence goes on along the minus strand of VYZV01033769.1, from coordinate 88,541 downwards.
AACCATATGAACTGTATTTCCCAGGTCCAGCAGCTCCTCAGCAGGTACCTGGCCCTGGGGGGCACCTTGACCGGGCCCCTGCTTCGGAAAATCGGTGGGAGAAACCTGTGCAATCTGCAGGAGGAGCAGATCAATCAAGTATCTCCAGAGGCAATCAGGTATGCCACTTTTTAGGGATGCTTTTCAGTCCTACGAGGTCCCTGGGATCACAGGGGAAGAAGATGGTGGGATGGCAGACTCCCACCTCCATTTTGGCTCTGCCCACTCGCAGGCAACATGGTGGGATGGCCACGTCCTGCTCCCAGCTCCTGCCTGAGCCACCGGCAGCATGGGCAGGGACAGACCACCCATCTCCCCCTGCCAACAAAAGGGCTTTAGCTGTGGTTTGGGGTGGTGCCCCCAGCTCTGACCTGTGACCCTCCCTCTCCCCAGGACTGCTGGACAATTAAACATTTCTTCTTGCTCTCAAACCAAGAAGGACCAACTCTACAGAAAAGCCCAGGAGGCCTTTGCTGGCCAGGCTGGCATCACCAGGACGTATTATTGCCAGATTTGGCCGTACCTGGGTAGGTGTTTCATCCTTTGCCCTCCTTCCCACGGCGATGGAGCTTGGGTATCTCTTCCTCGGCCAGGGAGGTTTAGACACACTAGAGACATGTCTAGCAGTCTCCAGAATCTCTCCAAAAGTGTTGGAAGGGTTTGCACGTGTCTAGGTGCCCCATATGCTTTCTTTAAGGTGGAGCTCCAGTGAAGGACCTGAAAGACTTGGCTAAAGCCGGCATTGCCATAGACATGGACATAGACACCTTTCTTGCCCTAAATCCTGATGAACTGCAGGTACGTCCCCGGTATGCTGCTGCTCTTTTCCTCGCTGAAGGGCAGGGCTAGTTGAGGACCAAGCAGTGGGGTTTGGGGCTGCAGCCCCATCAGATCACCAATTCTTTATTTTTTTACCTTTTTAAATTTTCTTTTGGAAGTTACTACTTGCTCTGCAGTCCTTGCGGTGATGCCGGCTCTGAGGACGAACAAAGATGTTGTTGTACGTGTATTGCAGAAACTCAGTGTCACAGATGTGAAAAATCTGCTTGGGGAAAACCTGCCTTACCTGAAGGAAGCTGAAAATAAGACCTCAGTGATGCTCTGGGTGAAGAAACAGTCCCAGCGGGAACTGGACTGTACCCTGGGAATTGGCCTGCAAGGGGGGACGGAGGAGCCCGGCCCCACGGGGACGGCCACCCCTCCTCACCCCACCGCCTCGGCCAGTATCACCCCCACGGCCACCGTCCCTGCACCCACCACCCTCCCCACTGTCCCCACCCCTATTGCCATTAGCAGCCACCCTACCACTAATTCAAGTACCGTCCCCCCCGAGGCCCCCACTCCAGGCGCTATCAGCCCGACCCCCCCTAACAGCACTCCCCCNTCCTTGCTGCTGTCAACCCCAACGCCACCTCTCCCAGCTCCATCCCACCCCCTGCTCTCACACGCGGGGCCACCACCACCACCAGCGCTGTTACTAACCCAGCTATCACCACCTGCAACACCAGCACCCCGCCGGTGCCCGTGAATCCCCCAGCACCTGGGGCTACCGCCCACCCTGCTCCTGCCCCCCATAACACCACCACACCGAGCACCCACAACACTGCCAGCACCCTTGACCCTAACTCCACCTCTGCACCCGCCGCCACAGAAACAAACCTCCCTCCCAAGCCCACCCCGATTCCCAACTCCACCGTCTCCACCCAAAAGAGCGTCATCTCCCCGACAGCCAAGTTGACAACGTTGGCTTGCAAGACCAGTGGCCCCCCGGCATTTCTCGGCCCCTCTTCCACCACCACCAGCAGGGAGACCACTAAAGAAACACCCACAGGCGTGCCAGAGCCACCGAGATCAACACCCGGCGGATATATCAACCTGCAACCCGAAGCTGGTAAGGTGTGAACGTTCGGAGTCGGGAAAAGCTTAGGAATCGATGGCGAGGCAGAAGTCTTCACCGACAAGCCGTAGCTGATCCACTGCGTTCCTGGCCAGATTCAATACCGCCATGCTGCTGTCCACAAGAAACCGCAGCAGTTACGGGCTAGACAGGTAGCGACGTGTCTCTACAGGGCGTTACAGCCCATGGATCTGGAGCATAGTGCCTTCAGATTCCATGCATTCACATCTGGCAAGGTGCACCTTAAGACATGTCATCACCTTCTGAGCACGCAGCACCCCTCAACCGCTCTGCAGAAAGCTGGAGTAATTCCATTAATGCCGGTGCACTGTACTATTTTTCACAAGGCAAGGATACGGCCTTCCAGATTTTAGCTGCACGTAGTGTTTCTGGCTAGGCATTGCTGTAAAAGCGCTAAAATCTGAAGTCGTTTAACCTGACAGAGCTACATCCGTAGCTTTAATGACTCAAAACAGATTTACTCCTGCTTTGCGCTGCTGAAAGTAAGACAAGACTCAGTCCTGCTGACTGTTCACGGCCAGGTGACATTTCTAACTGGGGTGCAGGTCAGGTCCTGAGGTGCAGGCACGGGCAATGCCTCAAAAGGCAGAGAAGCGTCGTCCTGACACGTGCGACCCTCTGGGGTACCCGAATCCCAAAGCACCGCTACTGCCCTCATAGCTCAGGTGTGCTTTTTACCTGGATAATCCAGTTCTCTCTCATCTGTCTTCTCCACCTAGGATCAGGATCCAGACTCTCCTCCTGCCTGCTGCACATACTGACTACAGCTGTGGGAAGCTCACTGCTGCGAGTGCTTCTCTGACACTGCCACCTCCAGCACCACACTCGCTGGATCCCTCCTTTAGTTTTCACCATCCTGCAAAATAATGGTGCTAGCAAATTCCCTGCTGAAAAGCAGAAACCCAGGGAAGGAACAGAGTTTGTCCATTTGATACCAGCACAGAATTTGCTTATTATTTTTGAGGCTGGGCAGTGAAAGGCTGACAGCTATTTTTCCAGCCCAAAAGGTACTTACTGTCTAGTTGCTCCATGTAATACAATTACCAGCAATATTGACTGGTCTGACAATGCATTAATGCTGACAGCGGGCCCAGTTCTGCCAGCTTTACTCGCACTGAGTGGTATTTTACTTCTAAGCAGTCCCACCAGGATCTGTTGAAACAGTGGGACAACTCAGGGATTTGAGTTACTGGCTGCTGCAAAAGAAGCAGAATATGGCCCCACAACGCAGTCTGAAAGCTCAGAGATCCACTAAATTGCATTTAACTTGTTTCGCGAACTTAGGAGATTTTTGATCGAGATCTGTTCAAACCACACAAAGCCTAGTTAGAGAGATGACTGACGGTAGTTTATCTTGATTACTGTTGCGATGCTATATAATAAAACGTCAATCAATTATTTTTCCTAATCAAAAGTGTTCTTTGATGTGCTCAGTGCTTTGTAGTATAGTTTTTCTAGCTAGCTTAAATCTAAAGTTTCCACTTCTTTTGCTCTTTCTTCATTATCTAGTGTCTCCTCCTCCAAAAGCTCTACTGCAAGAGAGCATTTCTCCCTCCAACTTGCTGATCTTCCGCTTACTAGTTTCATTCTCCACAGGCTGAGGAGATTCTTCCATGTCATTTGTTGAGAGTGAGTCAAGGCACAAAGAAGCAAATCAAGATTTCTATCAGGGGATCGGTGCGGTTGAAAAAAAGACGACTGTCTTAATTGGGCTCTCTCCCACCCTAGCTAGTGCCCCAGCACCATGGGGAGCAGGCAGTGGGGAAGTGTTTCTTGCCACCCAGAAGTCTGCAGTGAAGGACAGACCAGGCTCTCCTGTTCTCTTTCTGTAAAGCACGGACAATGAACATTTATAAAGTCTTCGCAGGCAGGCTGTCCTCCTGGGTGAAGAGGGGGATTTCGGGGGCTGGATACAGGTTGCACTGAGGCTTTTTCGGACAAAAATTTCCAATGAGTAGAAAAAAAAAAATAGGTGAAAATCTTATACAAATTTCTTATACCCTCCCTATGAGGAAGCTGAAAACAACCTCGGCTCTTTAGTGTTGAGCAGTCAACACCAAAGAAAACTAACAGGCATGTCTGGGGTTTCTGACCATTTAATTTGGACCAACACCTGCAGATACGAAGGTGCAGGCAGTCTGAATGAAGAGAAGACAAGAGCAACTCATCAATTTGCTTCTTTTTACTTAGTTCCATTGTTTATTTACAATCAGCCAGAAAACTTCACTCCCACTCAGAGGTCTTGGCAGTGTCAAGAGATCAGGCTCTTTGAGAAATGTAATCGTTAACAGCAGAACAGCCAATTTGCTCACCCTTAAACCCACCAGGGCTGCACAGTAAAATATCGACATTGTTTGCGTTGCAGTAATACAGCTGGGGCTCACCTGGGCTTGGTCTGTACAAAAGGCAAAGATCCTGCTCTGAAGAGTCTGAAATCTTCCCTTCAGACAGAACTCTGGTTTTTGGGGTTCC
>VYZV01033769.1:7394-84073 GCA_013401275.1 Pandion haliaetus | reverse complement strand
CCCCCCCCCCCGCCCCGAGTGATTTGAAAGACAAAAAATACCTAAAAAAGTGAACCCTGGGCTGCGTAACAGTTGCCTGCTAGCAGTGAGCACCCCCTCACTCCCCAGGTGTGGCTGTCCCTGACAGGCCTCAGGGCAGGTCACAGGCTGGTCGCCCTCATCTTGCTTTCTCTTGAGAGAAGATTTTCAAGACAAGACCGACATCATCAGGAAACTGATAAGCAGAGCAGGCAGGAGGTGGAGCATCATGGCCACAGTACTCAGAGAGGCTGAGGATGGTGCTACAGGAAAAAGAACAGACATTAGTGCAGAAATCAATGATCAAACTGTCCCCCCATGGGGGCAAACATCTCTTTATGCCACATCCAGGGAAGATCTTTGGCTTTCTAACTAGGGCTTTCTAACTATGGTAAACGGCCACTCCTAATAGCACCACCAAGTCATAACCCAAATCCACTACACAGCAGAGGAGGAAGCTCTGGAAGCGCTCACTCCATTGAGATGTTCAGGTGACAATGCTCTCAGTGGGATTATAGGATTGCTTCCCGTAGATTTGCTCTGCAAGGCTTAAGGCTCCTCAGCAGAACTGAACTTGCTGCCCCTCAACACCGGGAGGTGAAGGAAGGAGGTGAGCACTGCCCAGTGCGCTTTAATGGGGCTGGGTGGATGGGTAGTGACAAGTGCCACTGGAAGGGGTCCGTAGAAGCCCACATCAACAGTCTGCTCTCTTGGCGCAAGAGCAGCCAGCAGGACTTTCCAGGGCCTTGGCACAAGCACTGCCGAGAGGAGGACCAGAACTGTTTGGCAGCGCTGCCCAAGGCCACCACTCGCTTGAGCTTGGTGCACTCACTTCTCTTTTACAGACAACTGAAAGCACTTTGCTTCCATAAGGCAGTTTTTCTCCTTGCTGTAACCCAAAAATAAGTATTTAAAGCACAACAATTTGAGGTCCTAACATAATACATACACTGAAATCTGGGCGTGACGATGTTGATGTAGCCTTCCTGTGTCCCCCCAGTGAGCCCAACGTGCAGTTTATCCAGTTCTGATTGTTTCTGCGTTTGGACCCACTCCCGGATGGGAGACTTATTCTGCCATTTCTGCAGATCACGGAGATTAATCCCCAGCAAGCCCTGAACCTCAGAAGGCGTCAGGCTCTAGGAGAAATCAAACAGCAAGAATTATGGATGTAAATGCAGGAATGGAAATAATACCTCTGACCAAGGAACCAATGAGGTTTCTATTAGCAGAAGTGTGAAGAACAAGGAAGACATCTGTCTGGTGAGTGGTTTCAATTGGGGCAATCTTCCTGAGGGCAAGGGTTCCTCAAAGACTGTTTCTGTTGTCCTCTGATGATGAGTCTCCTACACTCAAGTGGGCACCCCAGTCCCCGCCCAAATCACTGGGCTTTCTTCCAAAACTGATGATATTGCTGCTAACACTCTTGTTAGAAGATCTGTCACATAGCTGTGGACTGTAGTCTAGTAGATGCCTGTCCCCTGCTCCTGCCACTTCTGCTATGAGAGCCTGCTCTGAAGAAATTCCCCAGCAAGACTGGCTTAGCATCCATGTATGACTCCAAATTGCATTTTAAAAGAAATTTCTGGCAAGTTCTCCACTTTCTACTGGTCTAGCATCATTCTGAATTTGATGGAGTGACTCCTGATTTACACCAATGGACAATGCGACCAAAACCAACTACCTAGCACAATATGAATGCAAGGACACAAACAATTTCAAAGATTCAACTCACCAGCAAAGAGTCTCTTCGTAACGTTGCAAAAATACTAACGTTCATGTTCACGTTGCCCTTGCTTAGAGCTCTGAGATCCACACCAGGAGCACCCCCTGGGACCAAAAAGAGAAAGTGTATCAAAGCATGGAGGACAGCCCTCAAATGAGCAGTGTTGTGTTATCTGTATAAGCTAGAGCTATAACGATGTCTCCAAAATTAATTAGGCTGGAGCTGCTAACAGAGTGAGTTCCAACTGCAAAATATATGGATGCTACTTCATTTTGCTGGGAGGTATTATTGTGTTGGCCATTAAACCAATCTGTGTCAATGCCAGGTGCCAGACAGAGGGGTAAGAAGAGTTTGCTCAGGCTGTGAATAAATTTTTGGCTTAAAAGGGAAAAATCTGTGTTTTGTGACACAGAGAAGGGCTGTGAGATAAGCATTAAGCATAGCAGCTTGATTTCTCATGGATCTATCAGATCTTCTCCATCCTAGAAGTTAGGAGTTTGATTTTCCCTGTGAGAGTCTGACAATTCATTTGGACAACTTTAAGTCAGGTACAGATTCTTTCAAGGGTATTTTATGCCATCTACAAGTTGGAAAAGACTGAAATTTTAACAACTTCGCTCTGAAAATTCCCAAATCTTAGCTGGTATTTAATACCCATTCAGCTTCTGGTTAAGTCCTCTCTCCTTCCCCATAACTTAGTGGTTTTTTTACATACCTAGATATGGTTCAACAAGGCCATAGTAAGCAGGTAAATACTGCTGGTCTGAGAAAGCCTGTTTTGCTTTAGCATATAAGATGTTTTTCGTAAGCTGTGAACAGGCTGAAGGATTCAGAGATGCCAGTCTGCAGAAAAATGAAGATTTAGGGAGAAAAAAGTTTTTATCTTCAACCTGTATGGATTTTCAACTATTCTGCGTATCATTCTGGGATTCTCTACATAGGACAGGTGACCTCCTTTTCCCAGTAGATAGAAGAGGTATGGAGAGAAGTTAAGAGAAAAAAATAACGGCTCAGCTTCCTGCTCAAAATGACGTGTCTTCTAAGTTACGATGGCTTTGATGGTGCATGGTAAGTTTAAGTGTTTGCAAAGATGTAGTTAATTAATTTCATTTACCAGTCTTCCAAAGGAATTTAAATTAATTAACTCTCTTTTGCCTCTAGACAGAAGCATGCATGCAGACCATATCTGTTGTCAGCTGAGCTGCAATAAAGAGAGTTTGATTGCAAATCTGAGCCCTTCCTGGCAGGATGGAGAACAGCAGGCTTTTAAACCTGGACACAGAGCAGGTACTAAGTCGCTTCCTAGATTTCCTCTCACTGAGTGGAGAGAAAAGGAAAATGCACTTGCTGATGGGAAGTGCTTTTGCAAGAAGCCAAGAGCATCACAGTATTTGACTCACTTCAAGCTGTTGGAGCCTATCATATTCAACTCCGTCGCATTTAGAAGGCACACGTATCTTGTACCGATTGCATTCAGTGCAGTGGCATTCAAGGCATTTCCCAAGCCAACATATCGTTTAATCACTGCAGAAGCCTAGAAACACATTTAATTTTTTCAAAAGTTAGCTTGAATCAGAATTTGTTTTCCTCCTCAAAACAAATGCAATAATTACACAAATAAATCTGAATAATTTCAAATCTATTTGTTTGGACCTCAAGGATGGCCCAGTCATCTCTGAACCCACTAAGCTAAACCAGCAGCTCCCAAACCAGGAGACAAACATGGGCAGAAAAGCAAACCCAAATCCCTACCTGATCATCAGGGGGCTGATCTTTTAGCAAGACAGCCAGCGTGTCAGCTGAAGTTATCTTCCATTTGGAAACATCCTCAGGGGTGATGAAAGAAATGAGGGAGCCCAGTTTGGGGAGCAGACTGTCAGGATACCCATCAGGATATGTCTGTGGAAAGACCATTGTTACCGCTATGAACACTCATTATCATGCCTGTGCTTATGAATTTATGCTCTTTGCAAAATCAATGTGAAAAAGCCCCAAAGGTCTGCAAAGAATAAGAAACCAAAGCCAGTGAGATTCTGTGAGCACATCTATCCTTTTTCTGCTTGATAGCTCAGGCAAGCAGGGCCCAGGGGAAGGAACAAGACCTGAAGCACTGTGAACTGACTCAACACAGACCTGAGTGGTCGGTATGCCTTGCTGTGGTGAAGGCTAATCAAATACTAGGCTTCCCTAGCAGCAGCAAGGCTAGTAGGTCAAGGGAAGTGATTACTCCCCTCCATTTGGCTAGCTCTTGCGAGACCCCATCTGGATACTAAGTCCAGTTTTGGGCTCCCTGGTACATGAAAGACTTTTGTCAAAGTCTAGCAAAGACTAAGCAAGTCTAGCAGAGGGCCACGCTGGTCGGGGAGGGCAGAAGCACACAACATACAAGTGGGGCAATGGGACTGAGGGAGCTGGGTTCTTTGGTCTGGAGAAGAGAAGACTAGGTGAGGATTTTACTACTGTCTTCAACTATCTAATGGGAGATTATGGGGAGGATAAAGCCACACCCTTCTCAGAGGTGCACAGTGAAAGGGCAAGGGCCAACAGGCAATGAAAATTCTGATTAGATATTAAGAAATATGTACTTTCACAGTAAAGGTGGTCAAACATTGGAAGAGGAGCCCAGAGAGACGGTGGAGTCTCAGTCCTTGAAGATACTTAAACTTAACTGGACAAGTCCCTGAGAAATCTCATGAGTAAATAATTTAACATTCTTCAGCCTGGCATTACCTCATCCAGATTTCTCTTCAGCGCAGCTAATTGCTGAATACTGAAGGGGTAGGTCAGCATCCGAGAGAGGTGATTCTCCAGAGAGATGTTCTTCAGGCAAGTATGTAACTCCTCAGGTGTGTAGTAAATAGGCATCAAGTCGCTGTTAAGAACCATCTCTGTTATCTGCTTGTCAGGTGGGCAACCTGTTGAAGCAATTATCAAATGTGGTCAATGTTAAATTCTTTTGCTTCAAGTTTTGAATGCTCCCTTACTGGAGATGGACAGGTATGCAATCACGGTACCACCCTCCTCCTGGGTGACCTGCCACCAAGTGTTTCATAGTTCAACTCAGACACATTTAGGGAAACCCACAAACACTAGGGTGAACCCTGATACCAGGGGGAATGCTGCCGTTACGGATCAGAGGCGGCTTACATACCATCAGAACGCTTATGCCTAGTAGGTAGGAGTTCTTCAACAATGGTGGCCAGCTGTTCCTTTGACAGAGGTGAATTGTGTGCAAAGTTTTTCAGCCACAGAGTTAAAGCGTTCTGCAAAGAAAATGTTTCATCAGGGGGATATCGAAATCTTGGGCATACCACCAGCACAACAAGTTGCTACTCACACACACAAGAAATTTCATTGTTAAAGTACTATGGGCAGCAGACCTGCTGCTATAAGCCTAGATATCTTTCCTTGGTGAGCCAAAAGGAAAATTTCTAAATGCTTAGACTCTATCATATCCCATGCCCCATAAATGATTTTACCTCCTCGCAAAGCATTGTACATAGTTACTGCTGCTTTCCACCTCTGGTACTCTTACAACAGTTACAGGAAGAGGATGACAGCAATCTAGATTTGCAGTTCCAGACTGTCAGCTTGATCAACCCTCACTTCTCACAGACTGTCCATCCCCTTTGGCACCACACTTCTAAATGATGACACTACTGAAAACATACAGGCCGAACAACCCCCATCATACTTCTTCCATACTGCAGGACCTAGGAACGCTTCCCAAAATCCCCACACCTCTATGAATAACGCACCTTGGGGATCTTCTGCAAGACACTGTGATCAAATACAGGAATCAATCCACTGAGCTCATTCAAGGTAAAAGCTGACCATGCTACAGGAGGCCTGCATACATAAATTAGCAGGGATCAGCTTTCAAGGAAGAACAACAAAAAAAAAAACCTTAAAAGCTGCCAGGATTATGTCCTTGTAACATTTGAAGTTAAGAAAATACAAGATTTAAATCCTAAAACTCCTCAGTCACTTCCTGTTACGCAAAACTTCATTCCACCAGAGCAGGAGCAATTGTTAGCAACATAAAGACAGCTGGATGGGAAAACAGCATTTAACAAATACAATATTTTCTTAAGCATGAAACCCAAAGAATATCTACTGCCTACTATTGCCCAATTCAATGCCAAGATCTCGGGGCATTTGACGCAGGAAGGGAAAATATTTTGCCTCCCTGGACAATGTCTCTGCTAGATACAGCCAGGATTTATCAAGCATCTGTCGGTTTGACAGGTAGAACCAGAATGTTTTCTGAAAGTCAGTGGCTGACAAACCGCTAAAGCCCACCTATGTTCATCAGGACAGTCTCAGAGAAGTTTGGTTAACGAAAAATAGACCAGATGAAAGGCTTTAATAACTAGAGCAGATGAGACACAGAAGTGACAATGTATTTTTCAGTGGAATTCCAGCCAAACATTTCAGCTGGAAGGAGTTCAAATAAAACAATGTAAAAGGCCCATCGTGAAATTCAAAAGCAACGAATTATTCAAGTTTTTGATCAAGCTGGTTGGCTGGAGTTCACTCAGGTCTTAATAGGACAACGGTTTTGTGTAAGGGAACTGTTTTGCTGATGCCCAGAAGAAAAATTCATACCCAAATGTAGTGTTACCACTGCTGACGACACTTCTAATAGCCTCTTCTTGACCAGGCAGGAAAGATTCACACCGGCTTAATTGCTTCAGCAAATTCCCACCAGAACTTCTAATGTATTCTCCACCCAGGTCACAGACCAGACGCCCCAGAATCTCTGCATTTTCCTCGTTTACGTGTGTACCAGGAATTTTCTGAAGTAATACAAGACAGAGGCATGAAATAGAACTGGATGCCACTGCAGAAGAGCGTTCTTGAACGCCAAGTTCTCCCCAGCCTTGGGCAGAGGTGTCCCCTCACCACGTACCAAACATGCTAAAGCTTCCGAGAGCAGCTGTTTCCGCTGAGATGACTCTCTTTGCAGAACACCAAGATTTGTTTTCCCAATATTAGCAAAGTACTGCCTACAGCTTCCTGTTGCTGCATAGTCTGAAGGACTAGAAAGACAAATACTCCATTCATTCTAGTGAATTATATAAAACAGTTGGTCAGGTTCAAGGCTGTTCAACATAGTGTCCAATGTAACATCTCCCGCATCCGCAGACTAAACTCTATGCAGTTGTTCTTCCCAAAGATCCTAGTCCATATTTTTAAAAAATTCATTGTCACCTTAAGGAACCTATTGTGAGACTCAGCTTAAAATTGTTCAAGATTTGGATACAGAACCACAGTGGGTAGCTACTGGAATGAAGAAATCCACTCTACTGTCTGTTTTCTTTGGTATTTTAAGGGAAAAAAGCACATTTACAGAGGCCAGAAAGTACTAAAACTGCATACTCGTTTCATATCCAGACATGTTTAAAAAGAGCTTCGTACTGTTTATACTAAATGGATGGTTGAATCTGAAAGGACCTTAAAACCCTTTTGAAAGATTTCTGCAATATGATTTTTTTTCCCCTGTAAGGAGGCCTAAACAAGTTTGAAATACACATCAAACACGAATTAGTCATTACCAGCTAGGTTATAAAGTAATACCTCTTTTTCCCCACTAAGAACAACATCATGAAAATCATAGCACAGTTACCTTAAAAAAAGCAACAGGTCTTTAGGATAGTTATCTAAATCCTGGGGAATCCCATGCAGTGTCACCATCTTCACTAAGCAACTCAGCTGAAAGGACACCACAGTTTACATCAATGAAAGAAAACAGCATGAATATATAAGAAAAAAACCACACCCTCATATAAAGATTTTACTCTGCTCTAAAGTAAGAAAAATAAAATACAGAAATCAGAGGTTTTGGTTCCTGAGAAACCTAGCCAACTGGGTTTTGACTTCTCTCTTCAGTGAAATTCAGAACTGTGGGATGCAGACCCAGGACCAGTTACATTTGTTCTAGTCCCTTAAGCTGAAAGTGGTTTTGTTCTTGCTGAACAATCCTCATTGCTATCTTCATGACAACATCAAACATGGCATTTCAAAATTTGGGAACTGACCTGGTCTTCTCCCAGCTTGACATTCTTCTTCTTCATGACTTTGGCCAGCTCCTGAAATCTTTCTGCTTCCACCTCATTGGCAGCTGCACATGTGAAGCCTTGGAGGACTGACTGGGAAAGCCTGAACATTTACAGAAAGCAAATCAGAGGGGCAAGGACTTCAGGAGAAAATTCAGTGCTAATCTCCCACATATATAATGACAAATACAGCAAGCATAAACCTCCCCCATTCTCAAAGCTTAATGCTCTATAAACTCCATCCCCTCAAAATTGCTAGTCTTGAAATACGTGGGAGATCAAGAAGCCACCACTGGTCCAATAAACATAATCTAGAGACTCGTAGTGGAAGTAGAAATGCAGGGACAAACTCTCCACCCCAAGTAGTATTACTGTGTCCTGAATTACAGGATCAGTCTCCTCCCTGTGTTTTCAGTACGTGCCACACATTGAGAATGAAATTGAGTTGTGCAGATCCTCATCACGGAACAGTTTGTGCAGTCTGGGAGAGCTCAGGGAGAAGTCCTTAAAACTTTAATTGCTTTCTATATGGAAAAAGCTTCTATTGTGAAATCAGGACACAAATGTCGACTCCATTGTTCTTCCAGATATATATCATGGGTTTCATAATTTTTTTTTCTCAGATACGAGACCTGACAAAAGACATATATCGGCCCCACTAAATTTAAACCCTGGAATAGTACTGTGGAAGACTGACATATTCTCCAATTAGAAACGCCTTCCACAGAGGCAGTCAGAAAAAAGGTTCCAGGTGCAGTCTGAGCCAGCAGCATCATTTTAGAAAGCAAGCGTGGCTTATGGGTAATTTTTGCAGCCGACACCCTGGTAAATCTTGATGTTACATGCCTGTGTTTGGGTTTGCATGATATTTCCCATCTGTTGCTATGGATTGAATATGGTGGGTCTGCCATACATACCAAAGGAAACATGGATTGCAATCAAAGCACACACAAACATGGAAAATGGAAGGAGAGAAGAAAAATGCTACCTGCTGAAGTCAGGCTCTGCCTTTATCACATCACTGAAAAACATGGCAGCCTGTGAAGCAAAGCCAGAGTGTCAATGGTTTACCATGCTCTTCTGCAATATTCACCTGTATTTTTACACAGATTTGCGGAGCAGACTCATAGCTCTGTAAAGTCCAAGGCTGACACTGAGGGGTACGAAGGACAAAAGCCACTAGCACATTACCTGTTCTCGGGTCCACATTTTACTGTTGAGATCCTGAATATTGGGCTTCTCTTCCCCAAAAACAAGCAATGATTTTGGAATGTAACGGGCCAGAGCATCAGGAATATATTTAACCAGGTCAGCAGGGTGGCCTACACTGGAGGAAATCTTTAAAAAAAAACAACAAAAACCAAAATGTATCATTCAAACACTGTGGCTAAAATAAAAAATTGCTGGAGAAGAACTGATGAACTGGAAAGAAGCCAGGCAAATGCCTCTGCTGATCACCTGGGCATTTCTCGGAGACCTAACACTATGAAATATTTCCTGTTTGACATATTCATCAGACTAGGAGAGCTGCTTGGAACTAATACCTGGGGTCGTGATGAATGAGAACAATTCTGCCTCTTATCAGTTTCCCATGTCCTGGCTTTATGCCCTAAAAATGTTTAACCATCCAGAAAGAAGGGACACGTCCTTCTGCTCTGCCAACAGAAACGATGTCTCAATGTGCCGAAGGCACATTGCAGAACTATCCTGTGGTGAACAAGATGTTATTTCCCTAATGCTTCACACAGAGCCCTGGCACCCCATTGCCCCAGGACATGCTATAGGCGGGGCCTCTGGTGCCAAACACAGGTCAGAGTCTTTCCTACTGGAGGGAGGATGAACAACAAACTTGAATGCTACACATGCAACTTGAAGGCTAAAGTCATGGCAAGAAAAAGGGCAGAGAGGCATCCAAATCCTACACAATCACATGGGGGAATGAAACAGTGCGTTGCTGAAGGATCAGCCTACCCTAAAAGGGACTTTCTAAGCCACCTTCACTTCTCACACATTCTTACTCCAAACCATGACAATATCCTTTCTCCGAGAGCATCTTTTCAGGTCAGTGGAGAGTAGTTTCTAGGACCACCCCATAAAACAACTGTCTCTTCTGCCCTCACCCCCAAGAGGCTCAGCAGGACACGCTGGCTGGCAGCCAAGGACATCTACACAGGCACAGTGATAGGGACTTGAGATGCTTGTCCTGCTGCGCACACTGTTTAGCAATGACAAACACCCCCAAGGGAATGCTGTCTGGGTGTGTGTCTATGCCTGGCCCCAGGTAACCAGTGTTCTTCGCTGTGAGTCACTGAAGCTTTGCTAATTCATGACGCCTGAAGAGAAAAACAACTTCACCTTTTCCACAAGTGTCATTTTCAGAAGAGAGGGCAGGGTCACCATTTGCTGAACAAACTCAGGCAACTTAATGGCTTCCAAGATCACTTCTGGAGACAGACTCCGAAGCGTGCTGCTGTTGAGGCCAGCCACCAGGCTCCCTAGCTTCGCCAGGCTCTGTCCATCCTGGATCTGAAAGGTAAGGCATGAATCCATGAAGGGCCAAACATCATTTGCTGGCAGCTAGCTCTACCAGGTGCGAGGTGCGTTTGTGGACCTCATCCTTTGTACCTGATAACCAGAGCTGAGCAGTTTGTTGATAATAGCGCTGGACTGCTCAGTGTTCCAGCCACAAACTTCACCCAGGGCAGGAATAGATGCTTCAAGGTCTTTATCACTGATGCCGTTTTCAATGTCGGATACGGACAGCCCAACTGCAGCCTGGCCCAATCCACGCAGGATTGCAGGAGGGAAATGCTCAAACTTTCTCACCAAAGAGAATGCAACCTGAAAAGGTCCCACGCAGACAGAAAAGAAAGTCAGAGGAGCAATGAGGTGAGCTTAATGGATCCTACAGCCTTTGGACATCTTAAATCACTGGACTTTCTGCCTCAAACTTGTGTGATGAAGCCTGTTGACGGACTGCCTCCACCCACTGAGAATTTTCAGATTATGAAACACCAGCCAGACACCACAATAAAAAAAGCAAGATGACCTACAGGAGTGTACACAAGAGGAGACATAAGAGTTGAATCCTCAACCCTCACAAATTTTGTCTAGGTGAATGAAGAACTGAGTCATGGTGCTGGACAGAAGATTACCTGCAGTTCCTCTGTTGTCAGAGAGGAGGGACCTCGCTCCCTAGTTATTCCTCTGTGTTTCAGGTTCAATGGGCAGTTCTTACTGATCCTCTGGGCCAAGCTCAAAGCATCATCTCTGCTCAGATTGCTCACTGCTGAGGGGCTCAGGTAGCAAACAAATCTGTCTGGGAGACTGCAGGTGGGAGACAAGGAGGAGAGGTTGCCAGTACGACAGACAGTGGCTTTGTCAGATCTTTCCTCTTTTTCCAAAGGATGCTCTTTTCCAGTGCACATTTCCCCTGATTCATTTTAGCTCTGATGACACTGATGCTCCTGTTTATAGAGAGCACTGCTGTGTCATGCAAAACTACAAAAACATGCAAGATGCAGTGCCAGCCACCAACTAATGACCAACAGCGTACGACAGTCATTGCCCAAGACTTGGAACTTGTGGTCTGGCCCTCCCCAAGATCAAGCGCAATGCAATGATTTGAGGAACAGAAATATGCTTTAAAGGCTTCATGGAAGCAGCCATCAGAAGCACCACTCAGCAAACTTTTGCTAAGTCACAGTACCATGCTAAACCATAAGTCAGGTAGAAAGTCAGGTCAGGTCCCGTACCTCGATAAGGGGAAACCAGGCCCAGAGGTCAGAAGCAAGGTATAGTACACAGCTGTCTCCCGGAGCAAGGTGAGGTTGCTGATCATCTGTATATTGACTGGGTCCCTGGCAAATTTTTGAAGCTGAGGGTGTCGACGTGGGGGGAAAAAAAAAAGTAAATAAAATTTAGATGGACACTTTAATCCTGGCAGTCACTTGGGACAGTTTGAACAAACCTCACTTCAGGCAATAAGGGTTTTTTCACCTGGCTTTAAAGTTGTGAGGAAATTTATTTTTTGTTTTCAAGTAATACAACGGGACCTCATTTTACCTTTGCACTCCAAGGGCATGTAAGCCTCTCTATGACCGCTGTAAGGCACAAAGGGGGGAGAGCTGCTAAAGGACATGGCCCTGCCCCCACAGCACCACTTACACACGCAGGCCTGGTACAGTCATTCACTAAAGCAGGCCCAAACATCAGTCCAGTCGTGAATTAAAGTTTGGGTTTGTTCCTCTTACTGACTCCAGTTTGCTTTCTGCAGAATTACCTATGTGAAACCAACTCCTGAGCAAGTGCCTCTTACCACAAGAAATCATGATGGGGGAAAAATAAGAACTGAAGTGACTGTTCACCATAAACAAACAAGAGAAATGTTCCGGCTAGCAGCATCTCCATGAATTTTGGTCAGGGCAGGAAGACAACCTCCCAGGCACACGGTATTTTGCACACTGCAGGTTCTTCATCACCATGATGAGCCTGCACTTACTGTTGGCTCATCACCAAAAAGCTGCAGGTCTCCAACTGTAGCATGCTCCATAAAGAATCCAAGATAATTTTCAAACCAAGCAGTGGAATTCAGACCTGGGACAGCTGCACTGTAGCATTTCTGGTTTGATCCTGCAAAACAGGCAGACACCATAAAACTACAGACTTGCGCGGTATCAAGAAATCAGTGGAGATTGCAGATTTTTGAATGCAGAACAGGCTTCAGTCTATCTATCAGAGAACTCAGCAGAGCTCCCTAAGTGCCTCTGATCACATATCATGCTCAAATCCACGTGTTTGTGCATTCAGATTACAAATGCACATGGGACAGGACAGATGCTTCATTGTTTCACAGTCCTCCAAATATTTAAATCACCAGTCTCTTTGTTCCTCCCTTCAAATCTGCCAAAAACTTTTTGCAGTACATTGAATTTTTATGTGCAAGCTACTGCCTGAAGACAGGGGAATGTCCTACCTGGGTCCTTTTTCTGAGCTAATTTCTGAGCTGAATTCTTTAGCTCTCAGAACCAAACCCTGCACTGTTCTTTCACAACAAAAGCAGTAAGTGCCATTTGCACAGGATGTACGTCAGGACAGGACTGACTGTGCCGATTCATAAAAATCCTGGATTAATAAAGCCTTCAGGCAGGGAAATGATTCCTGATACCACTTATCACTGTCATATTCCCAGCCTACTTCCATTGAAAAGACAATAAATTTAAAAAAAAAAGCCCAACCTGTGAAGCCTCAGCCCTGTAACAGATCACAGCTGATGTTGTAGCATACATCAGTGGCTTAAAGCATTCTGTTGTTTCTTAAAGAAAATCAAGTCATTTACCATCCTGGATGAGATAGTATTTGATCCCAGCGTAAAGATTCCTCTGTTCCTCCACTGGAAGGTCAGAATATATGGCATTCAGGGCAGCGACTCTAAAGATGGATAAGGCAGACATCTCAAACACAGACAGAGTCAAACCTGGCAGGGTTGGGTTCTCACAGAAACAGCTGTTACTTGAAGACTGATGTTATCAATCACATCCCTTTTCAAAGCTACCAATGTGACTTCCCTTCACAACAGCACCCACGATCGTCTGGGCGCTGCACTGTCAATCCTGCGATACTTTTTTGGAAACGCAGTGCTATCAGGGTCATTACACGCACATTGACTGATGCAGAGGACCAGTTACAGGGTCAGCAGGTGTTACAAAGCCTTGGAGAGAGCTTCTCAGAAACCCCGCCTGGGCCTCCATCAGTTCACAGCGCTTACAAGGTTTAGCCCCCTGGTTTGGGAGGCTGGAGTAAGGGCCCCTTTCCTATCTCAGCAACACAGGACTGAAACAATGTTTGCGTTCAGCACTTACATCATCTGAAACGTCTCACACAACACATTTTTGGCATGGAGACAAGCAAAGACCTTTGGCTCAACCAGGAATGGGTGAAGCCCCTCATGGACCCACTGGGACAAAACGGGTGGGCTGTCAATATCAGGTACTTGCAACATCTTCTCCCATAGGCCATTAATGAAGACCATGTTCCACTCGAGAGAAAGAGGCACATGAGAAAACTAAAGGCAAGAGACAAGAAGAAACACATGAATTCAAGTGAATGTGGACTTCTAAACAAACATGAACATAAATCCACGTGAATCTGAACATTATGAACAGAATCACCCCTAGCAATAATCCCCTCTCTGGATAGCAACTCTTCCACCATAGCAATATTTATGCAATTCAAGTATGGTCAGCCTGTAATTCACATCGGAACTGCAGGTCTGTGTTGCCACTGGCATTAGCAACAGCTAATCTACGTGAACTCATGGTTATTTTTGTCTTCCCAGCTACTTTTAACAGCACAGAACTCTGCTATGTTGGTGGGGATCGAAATGGTGCCCTTTTTAAAATAAGGTAATGTTAAGGTAAAAAATAAGGTAATGTTAATTAAAGCCTTCAACTGGCATTAATGTTACAGGTGAACAAATAGTTGAATATGTGAGACCCACCTGCTGGCTGAATATAGTCAGAGCAGCTACAAGCTTCTTGGCATCATATTTGGAAAAGAACAGAATGGAGTATTCTGGATCCATAGCACTGGCAGGTTTACGGGTAAGGCAAGAATATAAGGATATGAGGAAATTATCCTGAAGCTCCTGGAGCCAAGCATTCTGAAAAAGAAAAGGGAAATCCATATAGAGATAATAAAAGGTGTGTCATATTTAGAGACGCTGCGGTATGCAATCTCCTTTAGGTCTGCTTTACTAGCTCACCTACACGTGAGTATTCAGCACTGTAAGGTGACGAAACCTGTTGCCAGAAGAGTCAGAAGAAAGCCCAACTTACACTGACCTGAAGCAAGTCTAAACTTACCCAGTTCCAAATGCTGGAGCCTTCTGTTACCTAATCTGTGCTCCTCCCAAGCAAAGGGTCACTTTAAAAAAACTTTATTCAAAATGTTTCCCACAAAAAAAAAAACAAAAAACCCAGCCATTTGGTCAAAGTGGAAACTTCCATAAGGAACTTTCTCATTCCAGAAACATTTTTCAGTGAAAAAAAACAAACAAAAAACCCACCTACAAGTATTTGAAGAAATGACATCTTTTTGTTAGAAACATTTATGGGAAAATACAAATCATTGTCAATTCAATTGCAATTACTGGCAGCACAGCAACTTAGAGATAATGACAACAGCAGGAAAGGAAGGAAATCTGAAATATTCCAGATGACATTTTCCACACTGCAACCACTTTTTATTGTGCTTTTACCACTTTTTATTGTATTTTACCCCGATGGACCAGGATTACTCTCATGCAGAGATTTGTTTCAATGCTATCATGCCAGTTTCTAAGAGCCAATTTGTTTTGGAAATCTCCTTTGTCCCACCTTCTCACTTGAGAGGTTTGGAAACAACAGCATCCCCCACTTCCACAGACAGCCCCAGAAAGGCCTCCATGGAGATGCAGCCACTCCTGAGCCTCATGACGCAGAGCACACGTTGCCTGGGAAGGTGACATTGCCACAGCTCAGTGCTCTGGATGGTCCCTGTGTGTTTGACCCCATCCCACCTCTCAGTCTTGTGAGGGAAACCTTGACAACCCAGACCCCAAGTGTACACAAGGCTTTGGCCACTCTGTTCACAGCTGACAGTGGGATGGCTTTTAAGATAGAAACGACACTATTGTCAAGGAAAACAAAACACACTAGTCCATGAAAAGAAGGGGACTGCCATTACCTGTGCGCAGGCATATTGGCCAAAAGTGAGGCTGCAGGGGGAGGCTTGGCCACGGGCTATCTCAAGAAGCATCTCTTGGCTGACACTGGTGGGGAAAAAAGCAAAGACATCGCCTCCATGCCAGCTGCCCCAGACCTGCAGCAGCTGGGGGCAGAACTGGCTGGAAGCTGGCACTCCATCAGCAATACGTCTGCAAACACAGGCATGGAGCACAGCTCCCCAAGCCCTGAGTCCAGGCAGTCAGTGAAAGGTACATGAATGTCCCTGACCACATGCTTTTGTTCATTGAAGTTCTGTTCATCTGCAGCAGGGACAGCTATTAGCTACTCTAGTGTAAAGGGTCCAGCCTACCCATTAAGGAGCAGGAGCAATGCCAGGCAGCCATAACAACTAGGCACAGCCCAGACAACAAATACAGAAGAACAAACAAACAACATGGACAATGAGAATTATTTGCCAACACCATTCAGGAGCAAGGAGAGGGTACTTGTACATTGTTGACCCTTAGGTAGAAATCAAGTTTAACGAAGGCTTGAAGCAGACCTGCTTGAGCCTTAGGCCCCACCACTAGCCAAGCTAAGCTCAGCACCAATGCCAAGGTTCTTGGAGCAGTAAATCCCAGCTGCATCAGGCTGGCTGACACACCAGGGATTCGCCCTGCCTTTCTTTGTCCTGCACAGACACAGAGCCCCAGGAAGGCATTCTCCCTTCACTGTTTCAATGAGCACAACTAGAGCCTCCCTGCCCACAGGCAACCCTGGGACTTTGCAGGGAAAAATGCTACACCTGGTTTCAGAGGCTTCCTGCTACACAAAGTGACATCCCCGACAAACCAGTATCACTCCCAAGGAAAAAGCTGCCAAGATAATTTGCTGATGGTTCACATACCTTTTCACTGAAGCACACACAGCAGATTCTGATTCCCCAAAAAAGAGAGAGACACAAAGATAAAGGAACCGTGATAAGAATATTTATACAGAACCATGTCTGAATCTTCCTTATGGAGATTACTTGGTCAGAAACTCACCATTCACAGGGGAGCTGGAGCACTGCACCAGGAGAAAGAGAGAAAAGAGATAACCTTATCATGCAGTTACAACGGTAGCACAACATTTATGATCACTGCACACAGACAAGCATGTTAGCTGCCATCATTTGTACTTGGATCTGGCCTGAAAACACGTAAGTGCCCAGATCCAGAGCTCCCATCTTGCCATGCTAGGTAGCTGCCATCTGCAAAATTCGTATCAGTACCGGCTCTGTACTTCAAACAGCTGTAAAGTTCAGGGATACACGAGTCCTCCCATCACTCACACGTGAGAGCCAATGGGATGGACTGTTCTCCTGATGATTTGAGTGTGGTCGATGGGTGTCACCCTGCATTGAACTGTCTGGTGATGTGCTTTCACTGAAGCCCCGCAAAGACCTGGAGAAGCCACCCCCACTCCACTGACTGCTTGGGAGACAGGAAGGGGAAGGGCACTTAACCATCCACCTCCATGCTCAATGCACTGGATCTGGCTTGTAGCAATTGATTCCCATCAATGCACTGCTATCAGGAAGGGGCCCACACTGACCACCAACCCACAAACGCTTTGTAAGTAAAGATGGATGACCCATATTTTAAACAAAAGAGTTTGCCTTACCAGATACGTCCCAGGAGAAGTTGCAGCAGCTACCTGCCAACCTGGAAGACAATGTCCCATGATTTTAGCAGCAAATCCAGGACAAAGCTCATTCCCACAGTCCAGCCCGTGTCTGGCTTAACAGAACCTGAACATCACTCATCTCACTACATTATTTTATTCCTCATTTCTGAGACAATATTTCACAGAATCATTTCTGTCAGACCTTTCTTCTGTGTTCTCTTTGACTTTGAGACAGCTGACTGGGTAAGCAGACACGAGGTACTTCTCTATCCATCCCAGGGCAGTCTGGCAGAGGACACAAATGCGGTGTCTTAGATTATGTGAGGGATTGCATGCATCTCTGTCCCGCAAGAGGAAAAGGCAGGGAAAGAGGCAGAAACAACACTCTGGGGACAGTCCTTCTCTCCAGGACTTCCTTGCCCAGCATCCCTTGTGCACCATGGCCAGCTCACCATGCTTATACTTCCAGGTTGCTTTTAGCTTTGCAGCTTCTACTTGTTTCTTACAGTGTCCCCATCAACATGTCAACTATAGTCAAGCCTGTGTTGTATTTCATACATTTTTCCTGCTAAATCCTCAACTGGATTAAAATCATCCTATGCTGCAGAACTGCACAGAACACAGGTAATGCCAGTGTACGACAGCCCTCATGCCAGTCCTGCCCTAGTGCTTGACAGGGATTTACTGAAAGAATTCAGCCTGTCACTGCTAGCTCTTGGCAGGTCTGTACAAGCCCCCCACTTGCCTGTTCCTTGTTTCCCAACTTCTACGTTGCTCCTGATGCCAACTTACATCTCGCCCCCCAATGCCATGAAGCTGGAAAGGTGACGAAATGCAAGCTTAGGAAACCAGTAACAACCAGACTCAAATCTCCCTGGCATTAGTATTATTTACTTCAGATTAGGAGCCTGCCAAGCTCAGCGTTCCCTGTGTACTGAAAAAAGGGGAAGGTAGAGACTTCCCACTGGTTTCTGAAAGGACAGAACAAGTCAATGCAACAAATGCTACATGAAATGAGATGCAGGGAGAGGGAGAAGGCAATGGTTAGAGGCTTCTGAAGTTATGCTGGCAGGCTGACTGTCACAATTTGCTAGCACTGAATCACCGCACTGTGGTTTTTGTCAGTATGTTTCTCTAACGGCGCACTCGGGACTCAGTTGGTCAGCACTGTCACCTTCACCCATCTCCTGGGGCAGCTATGCCCAATCTCAGTCCACAGTGAGGCACCAGGGCCCTGCAGAGCTGTCTGGCACATCCACCCCTCACCACACTTGCCCACCACCACGCCACACAGCACAGCCAGTTTGCACCATTCTGCTACCACCCCTTTAGCTACATCCTCTGACCCAGCTCGGTGCATGGCAGACCACAGCAAGCCCAGAGTACTGCCAGTTCTCTGCAAGCCTTGTTCATCTGCTCAAGCAATAACACAGCACTGAAAGTTTGGCAGTTACCCTTCAGCAAGGAGAGCACCACCAGCTTCAGTGACTTTGGATCAGCCACTACAGCTGACAGGAGGTTGAAGTGGCTACAGAGATCACCCCCACCCATGCCTCATCTCCTGGACCCACAGACCAGCTAGCCCAGGGCCAGCTGAGTAGTCCCCAGCAAACACACAGAGGTGTGACAGAGCTCAGGTTCAGCACAATTGCTCCATGGCTCTAAAGCGTTAGTAACTCCCAGCCTTCATAACCCCCTGGGGAAGCGCATCAGGATTGGTGTTATCTACAAGTATGTGGTCAGAAGCGACTCATGGGAGGAACATGGAGGAGCTGAGCCCCAAAACCAAAACACAGAAGCAACCTCCTGTGGTTCCTTCACACAATATGGCTAAGGGACTGGGCTAAGCTGGCCCAGGGCAGCGTCAGTCAAACCCACAGTGATACTTGGGCACAGAAATCAACACAATGGGAGACCCTTATCACTGAACTGTGATGGGGAAGAAGAGGAGGAAGGCAGCAGCTTTCCTGGGTGTGGATGTGTTCAGGAGCCCAATGACCTGCATTAGGAAAGGGATTATAAAATAGCTTGTAGGGATGGATGAGTCCCTAATTAGTATAACAGCTTTTTTGATTACTAGCTGCTACACCTTTTTTAATCACTAGCTGCTACACCTTTTTTAATCATTTAATTAACAGAGAACTGTCACTAAGTAACAGGTAAAGGAGACATACCCATAGCTGGGCAAATGCAGTGTTTTCCTCAAAGCTCTTATGCATATGTTTAACTTTAAGCATGCAAATTGTCCCATTGACTCAGAAGAGCAGTGTTCAGAAACACCCATGCAGGGAGGAGGAAGAGGAAGGGTGGCTTCTCGCTCTCCAAGATCAGAGAGGACCCCAACCTACTATCACAAAAATCCTCACTGTATGACAATAAATCCTTCATCTCACAATATCACAACAAAGGCTACGGACTCAGCTCACGTCATGAACCACCCAAGATATGTGTGCATCACTGTGGGAGCAATACCCTTCTAAACATTCCTTTCACTCCCATGCTTTGTTAGCGCACAGGCACACCAGGCTGCGGTGAAGCCTTCCATAACAGAAGAGCTGTCTCCTTCACCTGCCTATGCTGTGCTGTTCACAGTTCAGCTGCTCTCCACAGTCCCTCCTCCTCCATGAGGGCACTTCTGTGCCACGAGATTGCTGAGCACTGCCCCATGTCCCCACTGCTTCTTTGCAACAAAGCCATTCACAATGATAATGTGGCACCACTACACTTAGATCTCCTGTCCTGCCCTTTCAGAAACCTGTTCAGGGACTCTCAGAAACTTGTGTATTCTTTCTTCTCTCTTTGATCCATCCCCAAAAGGGCAGTGCATGCAAGCTGTTGGATGGCAATTCTCCACAAGCTCAGCACATTTCTGACACTCTGCCTTTCCTCCATCTCCAGTTACCTAGGGCGTTTACAGAAGATGGGTGGGTGGATGGATGGGGGCAAGCATGGCCCAAAGAAATGGAATGATTTCCCACAGCTGCACACTAAGCCAGTGGCCAACATGAGAACACACCACCAAAATCACTGACCTGCCAGAGTTAAAAGCAATTGCATTAAGAGTCATTAACTTTTACATGTACTTCTGCTGGACAGAGACATCCCTCCTTGTACAGGATGTTAACAGAAAATTGAAAAAAAATCACATTTTCATCGGGGTGTCCGTAATACATTGGTCAGTTTCGAACAGCAACAACTGCTTAAATAAAGAAATAAAGAAAATTTAAAAAGTTATCTGTTTATTTGGTTTCCTTCCTTTAGTACTGGTAACCAAGCCTACTGCAGAGAAAATGATGGTCCCCTTGTGTAGCTGTTTCCCAGCTGGTGGCTCATTAGCTTGTTCGTAACATTACAAGTTCATGTTTTATTGTCATCAGCATTCACTGAAAACATGATCTCAAGTCTTATGAGGAAGGAAGAATAAAGCCCTTACACTTTCTGAAAGAAACAAAGACCTTGCTCTGGAATCCCTTACTACCAAAAAAACAGACGGAGGGAAAGTAGGGGAATATAGAGGCAGATTCAGCTAAGATTATTTCTTAAGTGCTTTCCCAGAGACACCTGGATGCTCCAACAAAAAGAGCAGTGAGCAGACAGCTCTGCAACGACAGGAGGAGAACAAATTCCAATTTTGTCTTTCCACCCTGTTTATTAAAAAACTAAGATATTTTGGCTCACAGATACAATAATAAACAAGCATCACTAAAGGCTGGGGATTTAGAGCAACCACCAAAGTTATGTTCAATGGTTTTTCAGCACAATTTCCCCTTTTGAGGATTATCTCAACTACACCTGCTGTATGGAAAATCCTCCCTGGACACCTGTCACCCTCACAGTAATACTCACCAACCAAAAGGAGGAAGCCCAGCCCTGGGAGGAGTGAAGGCAACATTTCGGCAAAGGTCTTCAGAGTGCTCACACATGCAAGGAATCACCTTATTTAAGCCAAGAAAAAATCAAACATGAATAATACTTAACTGCAAAACCAAACTCAGAGTAGGAAAATTAAAAGGTGACTGCCTTGCAAACCATTCACAAAACCTATCTGAAACTAGACCCAAAGCACACAAAAAACTATTGAGGGTCTGCTATACCTGGGAAAGCACAGAGTTGCATGCAGAGAATTCAGAGTTAGTTAAGCTAGATTCACTGCTATCGATGACCTGAAGTCAGGCTCCCCTCTGGCAGAGGAGGCTAAGAGGTGCACAACCCAGCTCGGAGGGTTAACTGTGGCACTTACCTCCAAGTCGCTAGTCACTGGGCACTTAGTGTGCAGGGCTACGATCAATCAATCGTAGAGGGCTGCTTTTCACTGAGCAAACCAGGGTGTGTCTCTGGCTTCTCAAAACTACATCTGAAATTACAGGATGGATTTGGAGCACTGGACACACCTCTAAGTTCTTGAGAACACAAATGGTTAGCAGTACAAATAAACGTGTGTTATTTGTTAATGCTTGTCATTCCTAGGATACAGTAGGAAACACTGAGCCCGAAGCGAGGCTGCCTGGAGTGAGCAGGATGAGAGCAGTGAACAGGCACATTCCCTCCCTGCCCTGCACAGGATGCGTTTGGTATTTACAGGAGGCAACAAAAATAAAGCTGTGCTCCCAGGACTGAGCTACTCTAGGCCCACCTTCCTCCAGTTACTAAAGAAATGTCTGTCATCAGGAAATTTTGCTTCAGTGGAGCTTGCAATGTTTGGCCCTTTTCTTGAAATTTCTGCTTACCTCAGTCGTCTCCACCTGGGAAACCCCAAAGAGAAATATACGGCAGCTCCTCTGCTGGCCAGCCAGGCCATTTTCAGATCACAGGTATGTTGCACTGGGAACTCTGCTCCAGGCTCAGCGAGGTCAAACAACTGGAACACAGAGCTCTCCGCTCAGGGCAGATGAATCAGGATAGCTGAAATCAAAAAAATGCAGCCCTGCAGTAGGACAAGGCTAGGACTGGTGCAGGCAAATCCCATAGCATGGCCATCTGTCTTATTTCTTTGAAGAATCTTTCCTTGCTGAGGTGCTCAGGGGTGCTAATGGCACACTGGCCTCATGCCAAGGTGCCCAGCTTCTGCAGCCAGGTGCCATGTGGGCTTTTGCATCAGCACCTACTGTAGCAACTCATTAGCACTCACAAGCATGGCAGCAATGAGACCACTGAGCAGGAATGTTATCCAATGGCTGCAGAATTGTAATCCCAGAGATCCCTGTCTCCCTGTCACCAGAAATGGCCTTTCCCTCAACAAACCTTCATTTATTTCCTTGCTACAAATATCCTAGGACATAACTTTATTGGCTTTCCAATTCCTGCAGGCTGCTCTATTTTAAAAACTGAACAACATTCTTATTAAAGAGATCACATTTAGTTTTAAGGGGTCTTTATGCAGTAACTGCATGCTGCAGGACCTGAGGAATAGGTGGCAAACCTGCTCCTTCAGCTGAATCACACGTGGTGCTGTTCCCCATGATCTCCCCAGACCTCTGCATCAGCAGTCAGGGGGATGTCCTGATTTTCATAGAATCGTAGAATCATTTAGGTTGGAAAAGACCTTTAAGATCATCGAGTCCAACCATCAACCATGCCCACTAAACCATGTCATGAAGTGCCTTGTCTACATGCTTTTTGAATACCTCCAGGGATGTTGACTCCACCACTTCCCTAGGCAGCCTGTTCCAATAATAATTTTGTTCCAATAATTTTGACCGAACTTGTGTTCTCCTCACGCTGTCAGTCTGTAAGCACTTCAGCAAGAAAAACTTGGCAAGCATAATCTGCAAGAATAAAAATGACACCTGATGCAGATTCTAACAAGGAATGGATATTAAATTATATTCCACCATTTCAGACTTTTTTCACTGACCCTTGGATCTGATCCCTCAAGTCACTAAGAAAGTTCCCACAGTAACTCTCTCAATTTCTCTCGATGCAGCAGAGTAATTTTGCATCCTCATATTTGAAAAATCTTTGTTTGGTTTGGTCACTTAATTAATACTTTTCAGGACAAGTTTTTCCATAAATCCGTTACGTCCCAGGCTTAGGCTTGCCACAGCATGTGTTTGTACTCATGTGTTTATAGCAACACCAAGAATAGCCAGTGTTGACTCACACCACCACCATGTACCCAAACCCCAGCTCTCTCCACACTCCCAGTTTTCTTACCTCACTTAAGTTTATCAGCGATTTTGGAACTAGTGCAACATCGATTCATAAATGTAGTTTGTCTGACTCAGAAGCGCATAGGATGCCCAGTGTGAAAGTGACTCTCATCAACACCTATCCTAAGCTACCCAAATCTATATAAACTTGAAATGCATCATTTTGTAAATACTCAGATTCACAGACTCCTAGTTCAAAGCAAGAAGCCTCTTCTCCAGGATATCCAAATGAGGTGTCCTTGAGATGGATGGGGATCCTTCAATCAGGTTTCAAATACCAAAGCTTTCAGCATCTTGCACCTTTTGGAAATTCAACATTGCAACCAGACTGTCCATGACAGAAGGTCACATAAGTTGTTGCTGGGGAGCCCTGGATGCGCTGCTGGACAAACCGTGGGTCCATGTAAGAGTCAACCAAGACAGCAACAAAGAGCGTGTAGCACAGCAGGGCTTTGCCATCTGCAGCCAGACCTATGGCTCTTCCCCAGGACATTGGGAGGTGAAATGCAAGAACAGGAGAGATCTGAAAAGCAAAAAAACCAACACTGAGCCTGAGCCATGGATGAGGAAACCAGGGGAGGGGGCAAGCAGAGTGTCAGCATTTTCTGCTTGTGTCAGCCAGGAAGTCACGCATACCTAAAGAGTGTGCAGAGCACCCCTGGTTATGGGGAGAGAAACCAGAGTTCACAAAGGCAAGGAGGAACTTTCATCTGTAAACAGACCGATACTTTTCTTAGGTCTGTCCACAGGGTGGCTGAGCAAAAGCATCCAGTACCTGCCATTTGCGTTCATCCTTTACCAGCTATGAGTCATGAGCGCAGATCCAAGAGTGCTAGGTATGGTACAAACAAGAAGGTCTTTGATTCAAAGAGCATACAGTTGAGGAGATGAAGACAGACAGGGTTGCTCAAAGATGGGAAGACAGGCAATGATTTCAAGACAGCAATACATGAGCTGCTAACACATTTTTGCATACTTCATAGCAAAGCAAAATTCTAATAATTACCTAGAGTAAGGCTGGAGCAGATTTGTGGTATTGCATCTGCTCAAGTAAGCCTAAGTGAGAGTTACAGCTCCCCAAAATAGGCCTCCAGCTAGAGGATTTTTACCTTTTCGATGAGATGCCACATCCAGTTTCACCACTTTGTAGCACTGAAAGCTGGGAACAGCAATTTAGCCTGTTGCAGGATTTCCTGCACTTGCACTTTTCAGATCCCATTCTGGCCCAGCCCAGGGACACAGCCACATTACCACAGGAGGCTCAGCACTGCTTAGCATGTCAGTGAAGTTTTCAGAGCAGGGTAAGATCACCCTGACGGATGGCAAGAGAGGAGAATGTCAGTCTTGCACAAATTGACACAACTCTGGAAAAGCAGGTTTTAGGCCCATAACTCAGCAATAAACTTCACGCTAACCAGAAGGGATGTAGCCTAGCAGCTTTATTCCTATTATCTGAATATCCTTAGCAGCATGCAGTGATCCAAGTGGCAACTGTGACTAAGCAAGAATGAGATATTTGCAGCCCACACCTGGGCAGACAAGTCTTCCAGGGGACAAAGCCTAGCACACCCTCAGCTACCACCTCCCCAGAAGCAGACCGCTCCCTGTCATTAGTCTCACCTGCACCATGTTCCCTTCTAAGCACTGCTCTCCCCGCCCTTTATGAACTTTTCCAATTTTGCAGCATCTCGGCTGCAGTCAAATGGGAACACGAAGCATGTAACAAGAATGCTAGTAAAACTTGCTCTCAGTGGGAGACTAGAGATCTCTTATCCAAGCAGAACAGAGTTGGGAGGGGTCTCAGACTGCCCAGTCTACCCCTCACACTATGATGCAACCGTATATACCTAGGCTGACAGAGGTGTAGTCAGCCTGCCCTGGCATAGGCCTGTGAGGGGGTTTTTAGAGCTGACCTGTAATAACAACCACTTCTAATTGTCGTGGTTTAACCCCAGCCAGCAACTAAGCCCCACGCAGCCGCTCACTCACCTCCCCCCCGCCCCCAGTGGGATTGGGGAGAAAATCAGGAAAAGAAGTAAAACTCGTGGGTTGAGATAAGAACAGTTTAATAGAACAGAAAAGGAGAAACTAATAATGATAATGACAACACTAATAAAATGACAACAGTACTAATAAAGGGATTGGAGTGTTCAAGTGGTGCACAATGCAGTTGCTCACCACCTGCTGATCGATGCCCCGTTAGTCCCCAGGCAGCGATCCCCCACTCCCCCGTTTATATATGTCACACGGTATGGAATACCCCTTTGGCCACTTTGGGTCAGCTGCCCTGGCTGTGTCCCCTCCCAACTCCTTGTGCCCCTCCAGCTTTCTTGCTGGTTGGGCATCAGCAGCTGAAAAGCCTTGACCTGAGACTAAACATTACTGAGCAACAACTGAAACCATCAGTGTGTTATCAACGTTCTTCGCATACCTAGCTCAAAACCATAGCACTGTACCAGCTACTAGGAAGACAATTAACTCTATCCCAGCTGAAACCAGGACACTAACTCAACACAACTACGCAGGTGACCTTTCTCTGCCTCCCTTCCCTCTCACATTGCTCCCTCTCCGCAAGCTTCCTCTTCCCTAAACTGAAAAAAGTCTAATGCCCTTCATGTCACCTCCCCCTCTTCTGAAATGCATGAATTTCCTGATGATAGCAAGTGGGGAGTGAAGCCCAATTCTTCATCACGATCTCTAATGCACACACCAAGAGGCTAGGGCAGGAGGGGAGACAATGAAATCTGTAGTGAGTGGGCAGGAGTGGGACAGGTCTGAGATGTGGTTTGTACCATGGGAAAATGAGTCAGTGCCTTCTCACCCAACCTGACTGTGCATGTGTAGCATCAAGTATGGCTCAAGTGTTCTTCAGTAACACTAAGCTGTACAACTGATTGCCAAGGTGTTCCTGCCATGTTCAGCCAGGTGTGGCAACAGACAATAAATCCTTCCCAATCCCTTCACCGCACACACCACACACCCTGCTTAGCCCAAAGTCACTGCGCTTCCCCGTGGTCTTCATCCAGAACAAAAGAGGCTTTGTGCTTTCCCAGAAAAGTCAGGTCTCCCATTAGCTCAGGAGAGCACCCTTACAAGATGGGGCTCAGGCTTTTACTTACGTAAGTCAGACCACAGCCAAGCTCCTCTATAACCTTGCAAGGGCCACCGTGACTCACTGGGTCCAGACAGTCCCACCAGTGCACTCCTTTTCATTAACCCTAAACACAGTGCATGACCTAGAATCAGAAGGAGGTGTTTAAGAACAGGAAAAACAGAGCACAAGAGAAGAAAGCTTGCTGAAGAGGAACCAAAAGGGGCAGCTAAAAGACTAAAACGTTGCAGGTGCTGCAAAAATTAGATAAAGGCATACTGAAGGCTGAAAGAAAACACATACCACCTAGCAAAGAAAACCAAACTGTCATAACTGAACAGAAAGGCAAAGGAGGCTACTGGAAGTAAGAAGGTATCTTTCAAAACCTTGAAGTTATTTTTCTGTCTCTTCATTAGTTGTCTCACGAAGAAGAAGTCTGTCAGGGCCCTGCTGGGACAACATGATCCAGGTATAAAAAGAGAATCTGGAGACATACAGCTCTAAAAGGGAAACTAAATTCATTCTTTGTATCCATGTCCATCACACTAGATCCCTTCATTATGTGAGTGCATCTAAGAATGAAGCTCCTACGTAGATACCAACAGAAGAGGTTACAGAACAAAATCATACCAAAATGCCCAGACAAGGTGGACTGCATCGAAGAGTCCTGGAGGAGCACAACATGACACAGCTGCAGCATCCAACCCTTTGCCTGAATTACTCTTTGGACCACAGGTCAGAAGGCG
Source organism: Pandion haliaetus (assembly GCA_013401275.1). Lineage (NCBI taxonomy): Eukaryota > Metazoa > Chordata > Aves > Accipitriformes > Pandionidae > Pandion > Pandion haliaetus. The sequence continues at coordinate 56,910 of VYZV01033769.1, read as the reverse complement.
ACAGACACAACAGCACCTTTTAGAAGGATCTCCAAAGCAGACTGGACAGAGAACCAGAAGAAAAGGGAGAGACATGAAGGTCAAGTCTCAGCCTAAAGCAAACCTCTTCTCTTTGGTGGGGCGAGAAACAGGCAGGCTTGCTGCTAGAGTCAAGTGAGCTGCGTGAGCCCCCTACAAAGGGGTTGTGCCTACAGCTGACAGAAGGGGATAAAGACAGAAGCGATACAAAGCCTGTGGGCTAAGGTATAAACAGCTCCAGGCCTGCAAAAAATGGTGTTATGATAGTCATCGCTTGCACTTAGCTCTTCCTTTTGTCCTCCCTGTACAGATCTCAGACTTACTGGGACTTGGCACACAAAGGATGACTCTTCAATAACTGAAACAAGTGTGTGTGAAACCTCGCCCCTCCTTATCCCTCAAAAAATGCAAACAAAGAAACACTGCTAAAAAAAAGCCTACATGTGAGAACTGTGACTTCAGTGGCAGTGAACCAACTAGCACTGCCCCATGGCTCACTGCTTCCTCTGCACAGCAGTCCTACCCTTGCCCCTGCTGCTCTGGACCAAAACCACTGTCGCCTACCTGCAGAATCACAGAAGAGAAAGTCAGGAGGGTTCTCCAGGCATTCATCAGAACATCTCCTGGCTTAAGAGTGGAGCAGTCTTATGACCACTTTGCCTGGAGCAATGTTACGGGTTGGCAGCCTGAAAGGTTCTGAGTTAAAGCAGAAGATGCGCTTTTTGAAGGCCTTATCTTGCAGGTAACCTACAAATAAAGTTTTCTTCTTGAACATACTGCTGTGGTCAGTGTCGGTAAAAAGAGAGCTTTAGCGTGAGTAGGCAACTGTGATGTTTGCGGCACAGAGCATTTTGGCCTACTGCAGCCGCATAGCCACCTCTCTCTGCAAATCAGTGGACTCACAGGACCAGAGGGATAGTTCAGACTAGAAAAGGAGCTGACTCTCCACACAGGCAATTAAATTGCACAGCTCTGTCTCAAGGAGTGGCAGATACTAGGAGCGGCTATTGGTTCAGAAAGCGACTGAGCAAAAATTATACCCTCAGATTTATTATCAATGCAAGTATAGTTTCAAATTGATAGGACTGATTCTTATCTTATCCTTATCTAAACTTAGATCTTTAAAAGACTGCATAAGCGCACAGGTCACATCCAGCTATGTGACTGCGTGGTATTATGTGTCTGCTTGTCAAATGTCAACTAGAGAGATTTTTATAAACAAGGCAATATTTGGTTCAACAAGCAGCTTGTCTCACCTCTGTTTGCTTAAGCATTCAGTTACCAGCAGGGAATATGAGAAAGGAAACATTATTGGCTTTGAGATGTTACTGTGTTCACACCTACAAATGCCAGTGAGGTCACCAGAACCTGACACTGAAGGTTTGTATTTTACAGCTCATGCAAGACGGTCTAATCCTCACCTGCCTGCGCTAACAGAAGCAGCCTCAAAGGCCTAAGTTGGAAAGGAGGAAAGAGGAAAGCCAAGGGTCTCAGAGACCTGTCTACCATCAAACACACCGAATCCTCAGTCACCTCAGGACTAAAACTCAATCCTGATTTATCCCTGTTGTAGTAACTCCAGAGCAAACCCTGCTCTGGCCACATGACACTCTCAAAGCTATTCTCTGCACACGTTTAAAGGAAGTGTCATGGAGACTAATATAAAGGCAGCGGAGATGATTAAGACAGGATAAAAAGGCTGGCCAAATAGCATCAAATATCTGTTTATAGCTGGAAGTAAAACCCAACTACCACATTACACCTTCCCAGGGCCTTACACAAGAGATTTTGCTTGCTTTCTACCTCGCTCTCTCCTCTGTAATCTCCTCTGTAATGTTTCTGTTGCACAGTCAAAAACCACCTACATCTAACACTCAAATGTTGTTCTGAATTACAANAAAAAAAAAAAAAAAAAAAAAAAAGGTAATCGACATCTGCTTTTCCTCTCTCAACAAGGTTTCTATTTATGCTGGTGACCAGCTAGCTGCACTAGAGAGCAGAAATGTTGTTTAGTAATGCCCTAACCCTACCCATCTAGCTATCCGTCAGGATAGGCTCTTTTGAGGCTACGCCTGTTGGAGACATTCCTGACACATCAACAGCCAGGAGTAAGAAGCAAGACAAGTTTTAAGGTCACTTACATTATTGGAAGACCAGTTTTTAGCAAGAGGAGGCTCAGAGCTGACACATGCTCCCAGAAACCCAGCCCAGCCTTGAAAGGCTGCTCAGGAAGAACCAGGCTATCACTAAACTGGCCCCTCAGCCATCAGTTCTGTCTGTACCATGGTGCTCACAGCATTAAAAGTATTTGGCACCTAGCACTCCAGGAACAGTGCTACTGGTATCAGCTGCTGTGCCATGTTCTCGCAACTCCCACGTCCTTTTGCTGAGCAGGTCCTCCCAAAGCCCACACTTACCTTCCAAAGGGGCAGGCAAGAAAGGGTGAGGTGCTGTGGGCACCCAGCAATGCTCCTGCCCCTTCTGGCTCTGTTGTGAGTATCATCAGCACTCAGCCATTGCTACCATACACTGAAGTGTGGCAAAATGTAGCCGTAATTGACAGGCACTCCTTATTCTCAAGTACAAAGAAGCTCTGCCTCTGTATTTTATAGCTTCAAGAAAATGGTCTCCTGCATGAGTCAACCATAGTCAGCTAAAAAACTGTGTGTGTCCTCAGTTGCTTCTCCTTACAGCAAGGCTGACACCTTGCGATGCAACAGAGCAGTCTAACCTGCTCTCTCCTTTATATGTAACTACATATACACACACGCATGCGTGCCCACATAGTCACCTATAGTGGGTGACAGGTCAGAAACAGCCCTAAGAAAGAAGAGCGGGAAAAAGACATGAGCCCACATTATGAAAGCCAGAGATCCAGTTCACAAACTGGAAAGCCTAACTCAATTTCTAGCATGACTAAAACCCATCTCTCACTCTCCCTAAACCCCCATCGGCCAACTGCCACCAGCCCTAAACACTCTTCTTAAGTACCTTCTCCCCCACCCACTTATCACCTTGCCATGCCAAGTACCTGCAAGGGATTTACTTCAGCTCACAGTATCCAGCCTTGTCCTGCCCCTTGCAGTGACCTGCTCTGTAGGGTAAGACAAGGAAGGTTTAACCCCTTCCTGCTGCATGTATGTGTCTGATAAAGTAAATCTGTACCAAGCAGGACAATCAATGAACCTGGCTGAACATCACATTCAAAATAGCACATGGGGCCATAGGCAGGCAATTTGCCTGGCTGTGTCCTTATTTCCAGGACAGGAAAGGCAGGAGAAAGATAGGACATTAAGCAACATGTTAAAAATTACATGGCAAGGTCAGAGCTGTACAGAGAACTGGGGAGGGGGAAAATAAGAAAAGCACTGACTGCAGGGTCAGTTCTTGTTGTTCCTGCCTCCCGCAACCTGTCATCCCTCCAGGTACCCCCCACCCATAAGGGTCACTGCACTAAGCCAGCGGAGCTGTGTGCAGCCCTCCTGCCTCCACAGCACCTTTTCCTTGTTTTTTGGGCTCAGGACATCCATCTGCCAGCACGTCCCTGGGACCAGGCTGCGACAAGGAGCATGCAAGCACCAGAGGGCACCAGGTGCTCAGCCCTGGTAACCTACCAGCTCTCTCCTGGGAGTCCCTCCCACCACCACTGGAGGTCTCTGCTAAGTCACTCACCTGGGGAAAGCTGGGGGAAGAAGCTGTTTTAACCAAGCTGGAAGATTTCACAAAACAGTGTCCATTCTTGTGGAAACTCTACTGGAAAATATTCAAGACAAACATTAGTAATTTCTGGTTGTTGGGGTTTTTTTTCAGTCATATATTCCTTTACTTCTGATTTCTTTCCAATTCAGTACAAAACCACATTTTGAATTGTGACTCTTTCTCATAGACAGAAATATGTACCCATCACAACAGCCCTCTAGACAGATGACCCACATGGCCACCATTCCTGTGTCTCAGCCCCTGACCCTCTTGCATGATCCAGCAAGTTCTCTCCTTCTTTATGAATATCTGCTGGTGACTTGTCAAATGAATAAAAGTAAAAATCTGCCTCCATAGCTGTCTTCATGCTAGAACAACAGCTTATATGAAACTAAGTGGGATGGACTGATGTTACTGTTAAAGCTGATTTAAGCCTAGACATGGAAACTGAGTAATGTCTGCAACAGCTGTTGCCAAAAAGACTTAACTGCTATTGAAAAAAAAAAAAAAGGAGTCTCTAATTAGTGCTGACTTAGCCTCCTTAATACAATGATCCTTCAGTTTGTACTGTAAATCTTTCCATGGTGCTTGTTTATCCTCTAGTTTTATATACTTACATTATACATCTAACAATGCGTTGCCCTTTGACTTGCCAAGAAAAAGTCCTTCTCCATCCCTAGAATAAAACATTGCCTGGCAAGAGTCTCTGAGTGTCTTGAGAACGTGGTCTAAGAAAAAGCCTCAGTTAGCAAATCAGACATTGACCAGTAACTCACAAAACTTAGGAAACAGCCCAGATTGGACAAGTTCAGAAAAAACTGAGCAACTGAGGGCTTTCAGAAATTGGCCACTCAGGGCCACCTTCAGCCAATCCTTGTTGAAAAGGGGAAACAGCTTCTCAGTGGATTTGATTCAGATTTGAGTCACCAATTGATTTTTAATTCTGGGCAGAGTGTTGTGTGTCACACCCTTCTAACACTGATGCCTTTGCAGTGCAGGAACTCACTCAGGTCTCCCACACCCAAAGGTGGCTTCACAAGCATGCAGCACCTTCACAGCAGAGTAACTTTGCTATAGCACAATAATACAAAGCAGGGAAGAGACCACCTGAGTCCCAAACTCACGTGTCTGCACTAACGGCTAGGGCTGGATTCTGTAATGTAGATACCACTTTGACAGACGCAAAATCCAAAATGCTTTTGTTGTAATTCCAGCAATGCAAGGGAAACACTTCTGTGTATGTGTAATGGGCTACCACCATGTAACAAAGCTATCTGAAATATTTCCCAAGTGTCTTATTAATTCACCTTTATCAATTACATAAATTCAATGGGCTCTGGAGTTATGATGTGGGATTTGGCCATTTCGGCCACTTTATTTGCTAACTTTATGCAAACAGCATTGGAAACATCGTGTTCTGCAAAATGTAGACTGCACAGTGACTGTTCCCCACAGCCTGGGCAGAAAGATCTGACCTGGGCATCACAGTCCTTTGTGGAGAGCCTCCGTGTACAGTATAATACACTACCTTTTTGGAGAAGGAAGAGCTAGGCTTTGCTCCAGCTGATGTTGGGGAGTTTGAGGTGAGACCAAAGACAAATACATGGGTCACTCAAATGAAAGGTGAATTTTGCTTTGCTCTAGTTTCATAACCCGTGAACAGCAGTAAGCCTTAAGACAAAGAAATGCCAAAAATTGTTCCTGTAGTACTGAAAAAAAAAAACAATTTGCAAAATGGTTACAGGCCTTTAAAGCTACCAAAGGCCTCTCCCAAACATCCCTCACACTTTGGCTGGAACAAAAGGCAGAGCACCAAGATATGCCCTGTTGGGATGCTGTGGGTCCAAGAGCTATGAAGAGGCAAGACTGAAAAAGAGTAAATATCGACAAATGCAAAACTCAGCTCCATTACTGGAGATTTTCTTCTTGCTGAGAGTGAAACACAGAGGATCCCAGAATAAAGCTATGTTATGCTGGAGGTCAACCAACAAGTGATGATATGAGGCAAAGTCAGCTTCTAGCATCTCTGTGCTGAGGGCAATTAGACAGTGGTGAGAAGCAACTGGATTTATCCATCCAGAGGTATCCCTTAAAGTGCCTGTGACCATGCTCTCTAAAAAACGTTGCTTTTTTCACTTCTAGCTGCTATATCTGGAGATTTTCACCTCCACAGTTAAGCACCAGTGAACAGAAATGGCCTTTTCCAGGGTCTTGTTTACTCCTGAAGCAATTTAGAGCATTCCTGAGATGGGGAAGAACATGAAACCCAAATGTCATCTCAGCAGCACAGTAATTCTGAAGCCACTTAACGCTCTTTTATGTTATGGCTCACTGAGATCCCTCTGTGTGCTAAGGTACATCAGGAAACTGAGCTCACCTTTAGGCACAGAATTACATGCAAAGTGTGAGGAGAATAACATGCCAGAAGACAAATCCATAATAGAAAGAGCCTACAAAGGAAAGAGCAGGTTAACGCAACAATGCTCTGAGACCCTTGGCTATGGGTGACAATAGTACTGCAGAAAACAGTCCTGGAACCTAGCTTAACTTCCCAGATGAGGCACACGGCATCTCGTGAGGGAAGGAGGAAAGAAAGGAGGTGTGACAGATTCTGTTCCAGGCCACACTGTGGAGACACAGCGTCCAAGTCACTGAATTGAGTCCAGATTGGTATAAAAGTAAATCACAATGATGAGTCAGATCCTTTATTTTTTTAACCAGTTCCTCTGTCACCACAAGAGGCTCACAAAGAAGGACCATTTTGTCACAGTATTGTCTTGTTATCGACAAAAAAGGGCAAGGCAGATAGATAGCATAGCAGCAGTGAGGTTGACAAAGCTTTGGGAGATGAAGCATAACAAAGTATCTCAGCAATGAGGTGCTTCTGAAAGACATTTTTCCTAGGTCATTCATTCTTGAGAAATAAGTAAGTGAAAATTAACTCTAACTGTGCTGTTATTTATGCTCACCTTCCTTCCAGTTCCCTGGTCCCGTCAGATGGTCTGCGACACACTGAACTCTCTCTTCCAGTGAGACTTTCAGCCCATTGTTTGGCACAATCCCTCTCAGACATACAGTGGTGGCTAAATCCTGGAAATAAAGGATTAGCTGGATTAGAAAGATTGTGCCAGCTCAGGGCAAAGTGAGAATTTCAAGCGGTCTTATTTTACTGCTACGTATCGATATGAGGACATCACCTGAAGGGTGATTTAGCTTTGCTACTGGTTTTAATACCAAGTTTAAGTTAAGCCCTGAGTAGACATGCTGTAAAGTGTAATCCCCATGCCATTACACTCCCTTCCCACTGGATAAGAGGGCCTGACTCCTATGAAGCAGATAGTCAATAGAGTGGGTGTACTTTCACATTTGCTTGCCCTAGGAGCAGCTACCTCCCAACTGCATCCCAGAACTGACCCCCTAATGCACTAATTGTAATGGACCACTGATAAGAGAGTCAATAATTTATTATCAGCCTCTTCCTCATTGCAGAATTGCCCAGGGACTCTCAGCTGGGTGGCTGTGGGCCCTCACCTCAGGAGCTGCTACCATTGAGGATGTCACTGGTCCTCATTTCCATACAACAGCCGCCAGCCAGTGGGTGGCACTCACCTGTGTGTGCTGCCTGGGGCGCAGAACAGGACCTGGCACAGGCACACCCTGCAACACCCTTTCCAGATAACCAGTGCACTTGTAGGCATTTGTTTAGCTGGCGGGGTGCACTGCAGGAGAGACATGAAAACAACCCCAGCCCTGCTGAGCCCCTGTGACATTTCGGAAGGACTAGCCGCAAATGTCCAGAGAACAGCGACGGTCATGGTGGTGTGGGCACTCAGAGCTCTGAGCATCAGCCTGCTATACGCAGAATTCCACAAAAAATGCATGCTGATCCATTTCAGGGATGTGATGGTTAAACTTGGGTTCATGTTCATATTTACAGGTAGTTTTAATGGGCAGGAGGAAACAAACAGGTAATTTATTCCAAGCCTCTCACACACATATACAATGACAGGCGTGAAGCAAAATACAGAACATAGTCTAGAAAAAACAAAACAGAACAAAAGAAATACCTGTCCCCAACAGAAAATTGCTGTAAAGGGCAAGATTTGTGGATTTAATATTAAAAATTCCTTCCACCAACAGAGAAGGAGGAGGCAAATCACACTGCCAAATATTAAACATGAAGAAAAGAAATAAATTAAATCTATGTAGTTTACCTTAAAGCAACTGAAAATACAAAAGCTCTCTGGTTTATTGCTGTAGTTACAGAACAAGTCTGCACTCTGAAGTAATGCATGAGATACTTGCAACTCAGTGCCTGCAGCATCAAATGTGGGATTGATTCCACATTTAAAGAAAGTTCATATCCTTGACCTCATGTAGAAAGACTGCGGCCCTAATATCTGATAGCTCAAATGTCACCTCTTGCGATGCCCCAGAGAACGCAGGGGTACGCAGGCGGTGTGCCAGGTTTATGTTTGGTGTAAATCTCAGTCCGTGCTCATCATTCAGAACACCCTTCCCTACAGGGCAGCCTGCCCCGAGGATGTACTTACCCCAGGTATTTCTGAAGGGGAGGACTTCCTGCTGAATAGGGATGTATGGAGTCCTTAAGCCTAACCCCAGGGCCCTGCAGTCACACCTTCCTGCTGCACCCCCGTGGAGATGGCATGAGCAAAATGCTGCAATATAACAATGGGGGAAGGTGAGGTCTTTTGGCACATTAACTAAGTTCAGGGTATGTGCTGTGCTTACAGATCAACAGGGAAGTAAGTAGGATTAAAAGCAATCACACAAAAGCCCCCGCCCGCCCCACCCCAAATTAACCTGTTTGCAGCCACGAGCAGACATATCACGAGGTGTATCTTCTGGCATGGGACGAGGTCTGCCTCACTGCTTATGTGAGTCCCAGAGGAATATTACACCTCCTGGAGCTGGAGTGAGTGGCCTGGAGGAGGATGCATAGAGACCAGCAACATGCAGCTACTCCCTTAATGTCAGCAGAAGTTTGGGGACTGAAATAGGCCAAAAGAGATGACAAAGGTGGTCCATAATAAGCCCCTGCCATAAACCAAGTCAGAAGGTGGCCCTGATGGGCGCTTCCACCAGCCAAACAACAGTCCTTGGCAGGAGACAAGCACAGTAACCTAGATCTCCTTTCTCGGGACCTGTACAGGATGGATTTCTACACACCCAATGATCTTGCAACTGCCCGTTTTATTCGTCGTTTACACAGGGGCTTGGTTTGGTTCCTAGTGAGGTGCAGAATAGAAGATATTCCCTTCAAAACTCAAAACTGTTTCAGGGAAAACACACATTTTGTATCACTCCACTTCGCCTGGGCTGAGTTCTCAGCTTGAGTGGTAGCGGCTTGTGCATTCCTCCTCTTTTCCATGTCTCAATTAAAGACAAAACTCTGGAACCTGTCCTGAGAACAAGAGGTACCAAACCTAACGTGTCAGAGATCAAAATATCCACTGACCTCACCAGCAAGATCTTCTTGTTAAAGTACAGCTGGTCTCCAAAGTATCTGCCAACTTCCAAAATGGTTAATGGAGAGTGCAAAATGTCTCGTTCAGTTCACTCTAGCGCTAATGTAAAGCAAGACTGGTTCTATACTGTGAATCACACATTACTGATGATACTTTGCTAAAGACTGGGTGACCGGAAGCAAACCTTGGCTTTGAAATACAGCACGGGAGTGAGTGAATGTCTTCTGAATAAAATCATAAAAACCTCTGAACCATTATTACTTCTCACCAGCTCATTCTCAGGGCTCTTGTGACACAAGAAGAAATATCAAGATAGCATTCAAATTTTGCAGATTCTGACTACAATCTAATTCAGTAATTCTCACTTGTGTGAGCAGTGTCTGCTCTCACAGTCACATCTGCTCTCACTAGTCACCCAGGTAAGAAATATTTGGTCAGGATTTTAACAGACTTTCACGGGCCTCACAGGACTCCTGAGTATTTGGTATACTGAAGAAAGTAAAGCTTTGAAAGATATCAGGTGGTAAAAAAATCGACTGTGTCTATATTAACAGGAGCTTGGCACAGTCCTTACAAATGGTGAGGATTAAAGGAATAACCACATATGATAAAGGAGCACGATTCACCTCCCCTAAAGCTAGTCACCTTCCTTTCACAATTGAAATGAAACTGATCGTGTTGCAGAACTACATCAGGGACCAGTGCAGAAACAAAGGACTTCCTCTTCCAAAACTGTCCTCTTGACATTAAGCCACAACCCACAAACCTTCTTTAAATGAGAGATATCCAAGAAGACAAACTGGTCTCACACCCATCAGCCTTCCTCAGCGTTTCTAAAACCTCCCTCAGCTCTCTGACCTCAAGCACACGCCTTGACCGCCAAGGTTCAAATGGCTCTGGCCATTCGGGTGGCTGCAGTGGCTGTTACCTTCCCTCACCTTCCTGTATTGCCCAGTGGAGCAGCAGTCCAGCCCCTGACAAACCTCTCTGATACTTCCAAGGTATTGACATACCTCCTCCGAAGCAAAATCCCATCAAACCTGTTACTGGGCAGAAGCTTCCGAAGAAGCAGAAGGAAGCATCTTTCCACACACTGGGAGCTCATGGATGGAATTTGTTGACACAGTATACCAGAGATGCCAAAACGCAATTAGACAAATTCATGGAAGACAAATCCACCATGGGCCCTTAAACACAAAGATGCATCTCCATCCCCTGGCTTAGGAATTCCTCTGACGCAGACAGCTGAAAGCAGGGATTCACAGGTCTAATTCAGAGGAGTCTGTCTGTAAGTTCATACATTCAATTCAGCAAGAGTTTGCACCCATTTCAAAGTTTTTAGGATACAGAAGAATTTTGCTGAACCAAAAAAGAGGTAGTTGAACAGAAGAAATAGCTAAGAAAAAACACATGAAAATGTTAATGACTGTGAGCTTATTCAAACAATCTCTTTGGATTCAGAAGTACAACATAACAGATTAGCCCATCACATCACATCACAAGTGTCCAAACAAGCCTGCAAGGAAACTGTCCTTCCAGCTAACATAGATTTAACACTTTTCTTTACACCACTACTGAGGAAATGTTTCCTGTACCAATAAACAGAATAAGTGCATAACAACCAGTAATTGCAGCAGCAATTTATTAAAACAGTGTTATGTGACGCCTCTTCATGGCTAGTCATAACTTTAATAGCATGGGAGTACAGAGGGCTCTCCTTCTGCCAAGTTCTGAGCCCTCCAGGGGATGCTAAACTGCTCCCCACAAACCTACTTGGGAAAATAATACAGAAATTTTGGCTATGCAACTGCACTATCAAGCCTTCATCAATTCTTTGACCCTTCCCACTTAAAAGCTGTTCTCACTTTAACGCAGCTCATTCCATGTTGAATGTGTGGAGAAGTACAGAGACTACTACTGGAGTTCGATTTTTTTAACAAGTGACACAAGTTACGTGACACCTGAGGATACCTCAGGAAGGGTTGGGCCTTTGCTCCTTGGAACAGAATCAAAGAAGTCACCTGGCATCACTTACCATGTCCCCTGCAATCAGCTGGATAACACTGTATAAAAAGGTGACACTGGAGAAAGAGCTACTCCTGCAGTCAGCTGCTGGACTACATGCTGCTTTCTAGGATTCACAAGGTTCTGGAAGGAAAAAAAGTAAGTTTTGGGAAGTATGGCTGCTTTCTCTTCTGGCTAAATAATTAATGATTACTAATGAGCAAGTTGGTACTCTATTGTCCTGGTTTCAGCTGGGACAGAGTTAATTTTCTTCCTAGTAGCTGGTACAGTGCTATATTTTGGATTTAGTATGAGAATAATGTTGATAACACACTGATGGTTTACTTGTTGCTAACTAGTACTTACCCTAAGTCAAGGACTTTTCAGTTTCCCATGCCCTGCAAGCAAGGAGGTACACAAGAAGCTGGAGGGAGTACAGCCAGGACAGCTGACCCAAGCTAGCCAAAGGGGTATTCCATACCATAGGACATCATGCTCAGTATATAACTGGGGGGAGTTGGCTGGGAGGGGTGGACTGCTGCTCGGGGACTGGCTGGGCATCGGTCAGCGGGTGGTGAGCAATTGCATTGTGCATCACTCGTCTTTCTTGGGTTTTCTCTCTCTCTCGTTATCTTCCTTTCTCATTACTATAATAATAATAATATTTTATTTCAATTATTAAACTGTTCTTATCTCAACCCACGAGTTTTACTTTTTTTTCCCTCATTCTCCTCCCCATCCCACCAGGGTGGGGGAGGAGCGAGCGAGAGGCTGTGCAGTGCTTAGTTGCCAGTTGGGGTTAAACCACAACATCTGTGTAGAAATGTGTATGTTGCTGCTCTTCCACATAATTTGGCAGAGCAACTGATCTCCAGTTGAACTGGATGTTGCTCTCATTATCACTTTCAAGGTTTTTTTACATAATAAAGCAAGGTGCTCAGAGAAAAGACAGAGGCAGAAAGGCACAGTGAAAAAGATGGGTAAACTATGACACAATTTCAAAACAGTGACTGGTCAGTGATCGTGGCTGTGGCAATAGGATACTTGAAACTTTGCTCTATCAAGGCAAAGTATTACTACACTGATTGAAACACCGGAGGGATCTGTGGCACAGGCTCTGTGCTGTGTTGCAGTGAGATACCTTACAGAGAAAAACATTATGTTTGTATTTGAGAATTTCTTAATATAAGCAAGATCTGACTGTCTCTGGTCATCAAGCAGAATGTGACAGCAGACAGAAAGTATATCAGGCAAAAAAAGTAACAACTTACAATGAAAGATACTCTTACAAAAAAATACAATCGAATGTTAGGAGTCTCTTTTAGTGCTGGAGGAATGTTTTTGTTCACTGGTGATTAATACAGCTCTGATTATTTGTACAAGACACCCATCCCTCAGCCTGTTTCCTTTCACAAATGTTGAGGCCACTGAAATTTCCCTGGCACTAACAACTATTCCACCAGCAAGGTGAACCCAGCTCACCATCACCATAATGGGGCTGCTGTTGGTTCCAAGGGGTGTGAGCCGAGATGCCAGGAGGACCCTTTGCCTTAGAGTTTCACTTTCCAAGCAGCAGCATGCACAAACTCAGAGCAGCTTTCCAATACAGCCACAGAGACAACTTACAGAAGTACATCCACTGTCAGTGAACTTCCATTTACTCTGCAGGGACCCATACCTGCCCTTGGAGTGCACCTCAGAAAAGGCTGAAAGCCCTTACAGCAATTAAGGAGAGAGCTGTTCCAGCGAGCAGTAAGGAAGTCTACAGCCAGCCTGTGGATGTGCTCAGAGCACTCCATGGTTCTCTAGCTCTACCTGCAGAGTACCGGTCCTGACAAACTGGGCAGAATTTCAGGAGAGTACCTGTACTCAGAAGAGACAATTCACAGATCATGTATGCTTTTTTAGGATTGAAAAGGCAATCCACTCAAGAAAAGAAGAATAATGAAGGGCAAAGAAAGACCACCACTTTTAACTGCACTTACAACTTTACTCATTTTAGGTAAGTCAATTCAGTTCTACAACCATGCTGAGGGCTGTTTTCCACACAGTTGAATATACTGATTAGAGCAACAGAGCAAAGGTCTCTGGTGTTGTCAAGACTCTGCAGTGTAGTTCGGGCTCCAACACTGAACATGTAGTGCTACATAACAAAAATAGCACAAATGATTAGGATGTGTGCTCTGTATAAGTATATAACCAGTGAAGGATGAAAAATAAGCTTCATTTCATACTCTCCGGTCTCTGTTCTTGCCTTTCTGTGGGGATCTATGAGTTAGAAGAAAATCAGTTTATTTCCACCCATCTAACTATTCCACTTGTGGTTTTGGTTTTTTTTTAGGGCCATGTGTAAAAAGTTTAAATCAGGTATGTGTGTAACATCATTGAACGCTGTAAAAAGTTTGTTTCTGGATTATCAGTCATGCAGCAGGCACTTAAAAGTAACATCAGTTACCTGCGATAGCCACTTTACAATAGGCAAAATCCAATTTTATTCACTCGGCAACAGCCACTTAAAAGCAATCCAGTGCAAGAGAACCTCCATGAGCTTACTAACAAACACCTGCAATACCTCTCAGAGCTCCACAAACCCATGGGCTGGAGGAGAGAAGGTATAATACCGCAGCCTGGGAGGATTCCTGCTCTAAAGCTGATCTGTTGGCTGGAATAAGAGTGCAGCTCCACCAGGACACTGACCTACACCAGCCGAGAATCTGGTCGGTCTGTCCTGAGTCAGGAGTGACCAGTCTGTTCTAATCAGCAGATGCATGGTGGTACTGGGCATCCTTCAACCCATCCCAGTGGTTTTCCCGATGCAAACAGGGCAAGGCAATAAAGAAGTCATTGCTTCATAGCTAGCAGCCTGAGTAAATTACATCCTATTTCATGTCACGAATACTCTGTCCTCTGTCCTAAACACTGCCTTCTCTCCTTTCTTTCCCCAGTGTCCAGCATTCCTCATGTGTAAGTAAAATTTTATTTGTATCTAAGGTACTATTTGTACACTTGAGATGTTGAACAGGGTCTAGGCACACAAAAGAGCAGAACAGAAGTATTTGTAAAGCTAATGCCTCTAGGAAATGTCCCTGAATAGAATCCACGTAACACTTATTTAAGGGCTGTCTAGAGCATTTCAGGGGTCTCAGCCCAGCACTGAAAAGAAACACTTGCTATTATACACACACAATTTCCCACACAATGTGAATAGCAAACACTAGGAGCTGAAGGGAGAGGTTTCCAAATGTGAAACTGGAAGGACTGCTCAATGCTTTCTGCACCTGAAAGAAAGCATCATACATATCCTCAAAGGGAGAGACTAAAATACTAGTGTCATACATTTCTTTCTTCTTTCACAGCTCCAACGTACTGCTCGTCTGAAAGCAGGTAGGCACCCCTGGGAACTGGTATTTGCACTGCCTGGAAGAGATTACGCTAGTGCTAGAACACTGTCTCCCAAAAGCTTCACCAAGAGAACCTGAGCCCTCTGCAGCCCACCAAGCCCTCTTCTCATCATACATTTAAGGGAAAATGTTCAATGTTTCCTGCTTCCTTTCCAGTTCCAATCTAAGCTCCATCCTGAAGAGCGGTGACTGGTGCAGCCCTTCCCTCCAGCAGTACGCCTGTGCTTCGGTAAGTCACCTCCAACAGGTCTCTCCTACCAACTCGCCAGGTATTCCTTTCTAGCTACTTTAAGACGTTCTCAGTCAGATCTGCCTTCCCCTCGTTGGGCACATCAGATGGCCTTGCTGTGAAATCACTCCCATCAGGCAAAAGGCAGCAAGCCTGGCCACTCCTCTTTCCCTAGAGGTTGTCTGTAGGAACAAGGAGAGCAAGAGAACTGCAATCTCTGACCCTGGACTTGCAGATCTTTACCCTTTTTCTGATGTAACATGCTTGTGTCTGTCCCAGGGCACCAAGCTGACATCAAGACAACTCTCCTCCATCCTCACATGCTACATCACAGACACTACTGCTCTCTTGGACCAAGGGGCTTTCCTGCTCTTGTTTCAACAAGTCAACAGTGAAGTGCTGCAAACTGCTCTGAATGAAATCAGTGTGCAGGTAATATTAGCATCAGAGGGGAGGACCATCAGCAGCTCCCTCTTCAGACCATACACAGGGGCTCTTTAGCTTGGGCTACATCCATAGCTGCTTGAGTATTTGACTGCTTTTTTTCCGCAAGCTGCTAGATGAGCAGAGACTATTCAATAGTTACCTGGGGAGTCTGCAGCCCTGGGTCTCTAGTATGTTGTTACTACAATTACAGAAAAACATGAGCACAAGTTTCAGTACAAACCAGCTTTCTTTTCCTTTCTCCCCCTCCAAATCCTCCTCAAAACTTTTATTTTCCCATTCTCCTTAAGAACCAGAGAGGAATCTGGCTACTGAGGTGATGAACCCACTTCTTACTGAGCTGAACACCTCCTCCTTCTCCTTCTCTACCTGCATTTACTTCTCTCTGTTGAACAGAGCACAGCCTACCTGAACAAGTTACTACCTTTCAGCTCGGACATGGTTCTTGCCACGTCCATCCTCCTAGTACAGTATCAGCACCAAGGAAAATAGGTTTGCTCAAGCCACTTTCAGGAGTAATTTTCAAGGCATTATAGATGAACTCATTTGAGGTAACATTTGGTGATTAGAAGCACAAAGGCAATTTCTGTATCTTCTCAAGAAGAGCCAAGTTGCTTACAGTTGGACAAGCATGACAAGAACCAACCTGAAGATCTTGGGAAAGGGACAGCATTCTTGCCCCAGTGTTTGTGCAGAATCTACCACAAAGAGATTCCGGTCTTGGCACTACCCCTAAGCATGGCAATAACACCCATAATAAATTAGCAATACTTTCAGCATTTTCCATCTTGTTTTCAGGTCCGCAGTGACCAGATTGCATCAGCCACCAAAGCCTTCATGTTAAATGCAGCATGGGAAGTCGTGAAGTCTGATCCTAAAGTTGCAAATGCAGGTTTCCTGGCATCCTGGTTCCAGGAGACCCTGCATGCCTACCTTCCCTCCATTGGCACCAGCATCCTGGACTGCATGGCGCAGCTTCCAGTCACTTGCAATGGCCTGGCCACAGTGTACGTCTGATCTAAGCTCAGTGTCCAATTAGATAGTATGCATGAGCCTGTGGTTTGATAGAATCAGGAAATATATTGCATTGCCAAACAGAGCTTTTTAAGACTTGTATTTTGATGTCTATTTTCCTGCCAGTTATCTCTGTTCCCAATCGGTTATTATTAAGATCAATCCACAGAAAAGTTAAGATAGGGCTAGAAAAAAATGGAAGATAGAGCAAGATCCCAGGGCCCAATATGTGAAAGCTGCCAGCAAAGAACAAGACAAAGGCAGTACACTGTCCAGGCAGTGCAGTGTGCTCACTGGAATCAGTGTCACATGATTGTATAGGGGACAACCGTATGTAATACTCACCTGTGCCTCACACCTTCATTGCTGTTCAGGAGGTAGCTTTAGGCAGGTTTCTCTTCCAGCCATATAAGAAAATGGCATATATTTATTAGACATAAATAACATTTTTTTACTATTATATTCTGTGCCTCTTGGGGACCTCTCCCAGAGAAATGAGCCAGTGAAGGAGATGAGTGGAGACGGGTAAAAACTTGGAAGAAGACGTGAAGCAGGATGGAGATGTGAAGAAATTAGCTGGGATATGAACAAGGCTCTACAAATTCACCTTAGAACATTAAGGGTTATCTCAGTTTCTATCATGCACCCAATCAGAATTCCTAACATTCAACTTAGAGAAGGAAGTGAAGGGAAATATGAGCTAACAAATTGTTACTCATACCAGAAGCTGGCAACAGCTTTTGTCTCATCTGTCCCTTCTGAATTCTAGGGTTCAAGCTCTGGACACTGCTTATTCTGAGATGGACAACAGCACGAGGCAACTGGTAGCTGACTGGATTACAAGATTCCTTACCACACATGGTTAGTGATCAGTATTTACAGTCCAAATTTTCTTGGTATAATTTCAATAGATTTAACAGAGATCCCCATATAAACTACTAACATCTATTGTCTGCAGAAAGAGAATTAGCTGTTGAGATGATCAGATGATAAAGTACTCGAACAAAAATTATTCAGTAACATGCCCATGCCTTCAGCAGCACAATGAGATCGTTTAAACAGTGTTTCCAAACTCAGGTCAAACTATTATGTTAGAGGAGAGGAGATCAGTGACAGTGATGTTCTTTGGGTCAAATTAATCTTCGTTTTCCCAGTACCCTCCCTCCAAGCCTTTTCCATCACCATGGTCGCAAAGCAAACCTATCCTTATCTGTCTATCAAGAAATAACAAATCATTTTGGTTTTAGTTTGTGAAAAAAAATCAGCAAAAGAGTGGCTACTGACCAACTGGAAGAGTTTCCAAAGTTACGCATCATATAAGGATCTCACTTCTTGCTGGAGCAGCTTTGATGGGGTAAGAAATCACTCTGAAAACAGGGCTTCCTTCAGCTGTTTTGCCCAACAGGCTATGAACACTCAAGCAATAGAGGAGCAGGGGGACAAAGTGACCGAAACTTTCACTTGCCTATGGATTGTAGTATCGGTGGTTAGTGATACAGGTCAGTGAACAGTCAGATTTCAGCAGTCCAGAGCCACAGGGCGCCTACTAAACTTACATCATACATTCAACAATCTGGTAACTACACTGTTGTGTGGGAGAATTTAGGTCACGTGACAACTTGTTCAGCAGTTTAACTCTTGCGCCAGGTCTTTAGTCATGCCTATCTATTCACAGTTTACAGCCCTCGAGGTCCTCACCGCCAAGCAGCTAGCTCAGCTTACAGTCCTCAGCAATGCGCTCTCCAACAGCAGCCTAGCTGCTGCCATCACACGAGTCCTCAGCACCAATAATGTCCTCTACCTTGAAGACTACTTGACCGAGTTATCAACTTTAACACTGACTCCTCCACCTGACCACAATGTGATGTACTCAGTGCTGGAGACCATTTTAAGGAAAGTCAGAGAGAGCTTCCCAGATCTGTGCTCACCCTCCTTGAAAGACTTGTTTCAGGTGAAACTGAAAAGGATGCTGGCTGTTACTGATGCAAATATATTAAGGCTCTTCCCAACAAAAATAGGCTGCACCGATTTCCAAGATATGTGAGTATACCTGTCATCTGCACTTACTGAGAAACAAAGCAGAGATAATACATAAACATGGCTCTCCTCACTGAAACCTTGTGACTGCTCTATGCTTTTATTACTCGTCACTGCTAAGACTACCATGAAAATGAACCTGCAGCACTTCTCTTATATTGTCAAACGTTGTCATGGAGGTTTTGAAATGATAATTTTTAGGTCATGACCACAAGATAAACAATGTTATGTCTCTCCAGAAAAAGCAGTACAGCACAATGAAAATAACTATTAGCGTAGGCTGAACTTGCACAGATGATTTATCAACAAAGCACCTCAACACTGAAGTGAATGTTAATCTTCCACAAGGTTCAAAACCATTTTACTTTTCTCTCACTGGTTAAAGTCACCTTAGGTTTAAAAATTTGTTTCTTTTTTTGGTACAGTATGGCTCTTAAATATTCTGATATGAAACACTGAAATCATGTTTCATTATCAATACACAGCTACAAAGGACTGAATTCCATTCACCATGAATTAGATCCTGACACACAGAGAGCTGTATACCAGGCCAGAATGGATTTTCTCAATAGGCAAGCACCGAAAGAAGGTAACAGATTACTGCATATTACTTTCTCTTATGATACTGTGAGCACTTTAATACTAAAATCTTACACTAATTTTGAGGAACACATGAGCAATAATACTCATAATTTCAAGACTACAACAAAATTCACAGAAACAAGCAGACCCCTACTTGTTGTCTTGGGTGAACTATCCCATGAGCACTCTGTGGTATGGCATGGCCAAGCTAAACTGCAGAAGGGTGGGATGATTCTAGTATCTGAATTTGGGATGAAACTTCAACCTCTTGATTGGCACTCCTGAGCACCACTTTCTACTTCCTACAGCCGCTCTGAGCTTTTTCAAGGCCCAGCTGTGGCTACAGCGCCATTTCTACCTCACCTTCTTACAGAGAGGTACTTTTCCAGGAGCACATGCTTATCTGGCTGTCTTGCATAAATGAGCTTCTGACACATTAGACAAAGCTCCCCCTCTCTCCTGCCAGCAGGCTCTGTTAGCTCCTGACCACCCAACATGCTATCTCTTGCAGGAGTAGCTTGTACATTCACCACTTCTAACAGTCGAGACTGGTTAGAGGACAACTTTGGATTCTCTAGTATTTACGCTGACTACAGTGATTTCCTCCGCCTCAATCCCAGCTTCAACGGAGTAGGTATCACACTGAGCAAAGCTCACATTGGGTTTCCACAAGGCTGCTCCGTTGTGTTGTTCTGCAATGGCAGTAGGGCAGTCCTTGGCCTGGGGTCACTTGTAAGCTTCTGAGTGGCCACTCACATGCAGAAAGACAAGAGCTGGCAGGAGCATTTAACTGCCTCTAGGACGGGATGACATTCTCCTCCTTCCCGTTTTAGTTTGAGGTGGCAGATCTGCTAACTTCAGTGCAGCTAGGAAAGCTACTCATCACCTCCTGTATCCTGACCAACGACATGAGGGCCAATGCAGAGACAGATGTTATGGAGATTATGAAAACCCTCCAAACCCGGAACGTCTCTGAACTACACACCTTTCTGCATGAAGTTAATTCTCTTGCAGCACAGGTGAGAGACCTCCTCTACTTGCTGACTCTGTTTTCTATGGGCACCATCCTTCTTCTTGTCTCTCATTTTCATTTGCTCTTGCTCCTGACTGCATAGTCATCTACAGATTCATCCAAAGCAAATTTACGTAAAACAATATAAAGTTATGATTCCAAACAAGCAGAATTATCAAGTTTCACATATTAAGCATCAGAAAAAAAAACACAGCACATTTTCATTTAGACTGCCCAGCCCTGTATCACAAAATCTGCTGTTCATTTCTGCAAGAACAAAGCCACACTAATACACGTAATGACTAAGACCCAAAGATAAGCATCTCCACCACACTCCAGTAGTGCATCACTTCCCTTTTTTTCTTCTCCATAGATGCACATGCAGAACATAACAAGCACTGGAGTTCGTGACATAATGCTCAAAGGCATTTTCCAGATCCTGAAGCCACATTTTGCCTCAATGACGAGAAAAGACTTGGAATCCCTGTTCAATGGGACACTGACCTTATATCTAGGCTCCATCACTCACAATGAGTTAATGACACTGCCTGCTATCAGTGACTGCCCACTCTTACAAGTGATGTAAGTGCAGCTCAGTTTCTCTCACCTGTGTGCACCGTAAAGGAGAATGTCACTGTGGCTATGGGCAGGGATCTGACTGACAAGGGAGAGGAAGGTCTGTGAATTCATCTGTCCCATCAAAGAAGACATTTCTGGCTGTCTGTGCTAAAAATGTTATTAGCTTGGATCTGTGAAAGTCACAGCAAATAACTGATGTCGATGTGTCTTCTCTCCTTGTCTTGCAGAGTGAGAGGTTTGGACTATGCATTTGATGACATGACAACAGAGACAAAGACTGACATAACCCAATGGATTGTCCAAACTCTTCCTCACTTAGGTGAGTCTTTTCTTCCCACTGAGTTTGTTCAGGCTCCTGGTGTCCCTCAGGCCTCACTGACATGTGGATTTCTCTGGTGCCTAGGAGTTTTCAATACTTTGTAGCCAGGGTTTTGTAGACTGTAAATGCTGCACTCCAATTATGCCTCAATGAGTCAGTTCCACATCAGTGCAGCTGCCCCAACACAAAATTCAGAGCAGCCCTTGTCCCTGTAAAGAAGCAACACCGGATTTTCTTGTTGACTGAAGAGAAGGGCAATTTAAAAAAAAAAAAAAAGATTAATTGTGCCCTTAATACAAGCACAAACTGCTTTTAAGACTTACTGAACCCCTGAATTATGTTTCCTTTTCAACATCCTTGTCTTACTATGTTTGTAAGGAACAAAAGTTGTAAAAGTAACCAAGCAGCAGTGTCCTGATTTCCATGAAATTACTAGACACCACTTTGGGACACTCTTTCAGGAGCTGCACTGACATGAGCCAAGCTGGTTAAAAACAGGTTGATTCACTGCTTAGATGCATGATAATTGGAAATATTTTCTCTACCATTGCCATAAATACCCTGGAATGATCTTAGATTTTGTGAGTCTTAAACTGAAACATAAATAATTTGTTATTGCTGCATTTTAGATTGTCAGATGGATAAAAACTGGATGACTCGTAACTTCCAGAGATTCAGATCCATAGCTAACATCACAGACTTTGTTGCTGCCCATGAAAACTTTACTGGGGTAAGACTACTGATTTAGATACTTTGTGACATTTTACTACCATAGAGCAAAACTATTTCTATTTGCATTTTAGACAGTCACACAATTCATAGTGGGATTTATACTCCCAGAGCCAGAAAGCATTACAAACATGAAATGAAAACATGTTGCCCTTTCCTCCTTAATTAGAAACAATGGAAATTTTTCCATCCTCCTCAGGAGTGACAGGATTTTCCCCTCTGCTACAGGAAGAGTTCAACTACAGTTTCTGATTATTCCCCTGCATTTCAGTTCCAACAATCCCTAGCCAGTTGGTTCATTTTGCCTTAACACAACACCCAGCAGAAAGGATGGGTGCATAGCTAGAGCACCTGCATGGGAACCAAAGGATCTCTGTATCTGATCCAGATTATCTGTCTGTCTTTGAAGAGTTTAGAGCTGGTTATCAGACAACTTGGTTTGTTTTCCACGGGGCACTGAAGGGATGTTTCCATGGACTGTATCAGAGAAGCTTAAACTAGGGCTTGCCTCAGTCTCACCTCAACAAGAGAAGGAGCTCCGAGAGCTACCCAGCTCACCTGGGCCAAGCAAACATCCACAAGCTCTCATTAGCCTTTCAAAAATGAATCTTTTCCATTAAAATCTAATACTTCGGGTGCAAAGACTCTCTCCTATTTCAAGACTACAAAAAAAAAGAACAGTCTGTCTCAGCCTCATGCTGTTGCTCCATCATGAACATTAAATATCATAACCTGCACCTGCCAGAGGAGAAAGAGCCCTTGTCCTTGAAGACACGGTGTGCAGGAAACCTGCACACACACATGCTGACAGTGAGTCAAGAAAACACAAATGTGTACTTGTAATTAATTCTCTCTGTTCCAGATGGCGCTCCTGGAGGAGCTGACTAGTGTCCAGCTTGCCCAGTTAACGCTGTCCCAAGATGTGTTCGGCTCTGTTGCTAACACTGAACGAATCTTTGACAGACTAACTGAGCTGCGGGGTCTCCATGAGTTGGCCGTTTACTGGGATGAGCTTAACTCTGCTTTAGAGGAGGTAACTGCAGACAGCTTGTTAATGGGGCTCAGTGGGAGAGGTTTGTGAGGACAGAAGTTTTCCCATGGTAAATGTGCAGTAACCTAGAGTAAAAGGAAGGTGATGCAACAGGTTTGCCAGGGAACCTTGTGGCAGGTTCAAGGCCAGAAAGACATTTATGCTGTTGCATGTTGCATTCCTCACACGCTTAAGTCTGTGCTTGGCTTCAACACAGCTGCCACCAACCCCTTCCCACCTCAGACTCCCTGAAAGACACAGGCCACATCTCTAGCCTTTGTAAAAGAATAAGGCTCAGAGGTCCCTAAAGCACCATTAATTTATATCATATTAATTCACATAAATTTACTATTTGTCTTTGGCTCAGGCTGTAGTAATTCCTTTCCCACATACACAGTTCTGACTGTGCACCCAGTGCCAATTACTTGCTGAAGCTCCTATAATACAACAATTAGCTAAGGGCCCTTCTTGACTCCTTGCAAACACAATACCTTTCATCAAGCCAGCAGAAGATATGCAAAGTCTCAGTCTGCAAGACTAAGACCCTGCAGGTCTCTCCCTCAGTTAAGATCTGATCACAGAGAGAAGACCTCCTACTGGGCTATGGCATCACGACTAACTCAGCTTTTCCCAGGACTATGAAAGATGCTTTGTACCAGAGCAACTGTCTTTAATTCTCCGCATTCATCCAGAAGATGAAGCACATGCCTAGAATGGTATAAAGCTTGCTTCTGGCCTGCAGAAATAATAATTGTTACTCTTTTTTTTTTTTTTTTGCTTAAAATAGCAAACAATGAGACTCTCTAGAATCCAGCTGCTCCCACCTTGTTTGATGAGAAAGCAGGAGTCTAGTGCAGAGGTATAGTCTCATCTGGTCTGTACTCACAGAGACATTGGAAGCACCTCCTGGAGGCAGTAGGAGCTTTGGACACGTAGCAGCTTTGTCACATCAGCTGGGTCCTTCAGTGCTCCCCTGGGGCCTGGCTTTGCAGGGTGCTCAGCATTCTCTGAGAGGCAACAAAGCTCAACAAGAACTGAAAGCAAGTGGTATCTGAAATTGCTGGTCCTGTTCAAGGCTCTGCTGCAGAAGTGGCAGAAAGGACTGTATGACTGTTTTTCAGGTGTTGCAGTTCTTAGCCCAGCATATCCACTTAAATTGTCATTAATGGCCACTGACAGCCTGCACCAAGATACAAGGTGCAGCAGCCACCAGGTGACAGCTGGAAGAGTAGCAAAGGGGGGTGAGAGTCAGACCTGTAATTCTCCCTTAAACAATAACAGCATGAAACAAGAAAAGAAAATTACCTTGATGGTGAAAACAATGCAACTGGCAAAGAAGACAGCTGACCAAACCATTTCTTGAGGCTCAGCAGGAACTGAACTATAAAATACCTATATCTAGCATATATTCTGTGCTATAAAATGCAGGACTTGGCACAAAGAGTCTTAGGTATATCTGAGGCACTATATTTAGTGTCAGAAGTCAAAAGTAATTCAGAAAACCTCTTCTATCTTGTGTAAGCATTAGGAGCTATACCAGCTTGGCTGTCTCAAACGATCCCCAAATACAGAATAGTGACACCCCTGAAAACTGAAGGTCTAGAGGAGGAGACAAAAGTCTGTTTCTCCAACTGTGCTGAATTAGTTTCAAAACATTTCCCTGCTGCAGAAGATCAAGGTGGGGACATCAAAAAAATCTACAATCTTCTATGCTGATTTAGCTGGAAATTTTGCCTGTGTGTAACTTGACACATCAGAGTAATTTAGTCAGGTCTTGGCTGCACTGTTACAACGCTATAAAATCCTTATGGATGTTGCATGATTTGCTATTACTGTTGGGTTAGAAATAGAAACTGCATCACCCAGAAATGTTCTTCTCTTAGTTTTCAAATACTGTACCAGAGCCTTACAGTTGCATTTTGTGTTCCTGCTGCAGCCTTTTGCCAAAACCTTCAGTATCTCCATGGCGGTGAAGCGCACCATGTTGGCAAGAACAGTGGAACAGCTCCGTTCTGCACTCCCCACCTTCAAAGATGACAACTACCACCTTTGGTTTCAGGAGAGGCTCGTGGCTGTTCTGCCAGGCATTCATGCCACCGTCCTTCAGGACATTCCCAACACCATGTCCTGCAGTTCCTACAAGTCTCTGTGAGTCATGGTCACCCTGTCTGAGGCTGTTCCATGTTGCTTGAGATTTAAACCATTTAGTAAAAGAATAATCCAGTGCAGTGGATGAACTGCAAAAGGAGGGGACATGGTGCCATGGTTACAGAAAAAGGCCAGAAGATAGCTACTCCCACTCCTCTCACTCATTTGTCTTGCATGTCTTGGCAAGTCACCTTATTTGGCTTTTATTTACTTTAGGTATTAGCTCACAGACTGCTAATTCAGGTATTAGTTGGACTCAAATGTTTTCTGGGGACATTTAGAAGACCTCAATTTGGACTCACATTGCCTCCACTAAAACCAATTACAAACTCCCCAGACAACAATGAAGCCAGGCTTTCAATACTTTACTTTGATTCTTCTGATATATTTATTTTTAGGGCAGCCAGAGAGAACAACCCCAAAATATTTCATGAGAGCTGTTCAGCAATGGCTTCACTCCCAAGAGTCCTTCATTTACTCCAGGTTTCTTTCTTCTACAGAATTGCTGGGATCAATACAGTCTTCTCTGAAATCCCTGCGTCTGGCAAAATGGATGTATATAACTACATTGTGGCATTCCTCACCCAGCAGTCTGAGCTCACTGGTAACCCCTATCTGTTCAGCTAATTCTCTGGGAGCCCTGTCACTCTGCAAGTTGTGGGACAGAGCTAATCAATCTTTTGCTTTGCTCAATACCTTCCAAACTGCTCAATTAAGTAACAGGTGTTTCTTCTCAGAACTCATTCCTGTTCACAGTATGAAAATAAAAGAGGGCAGAGTATGCCACTGGAGGGCCGACGGAAAAGCCATTAAGAGTCAGGGACTTTAAACCTTTTCTTTGCCTTCAAGGTGCTTTAGCAATCCTGGGTACTGATGTGTACTTGAACATCCTCTCCCATGTTACCTGTTTTTCTGTGCCCTCACCGTAGGTCCTGCCTGCTCCACCCAAGTCACAACTAGAGACTGGTTATTACAGTTCTTTGGAAAATTCTGCGCAGAAGCACCTTACACTCAACTGGTTTCACTCTACCACCAACCTTTTGATGCAGTAAGTCTGTACATATCCAGGCTGCCTTTGCACTCAAGAGAGGATGTGCTACAAAAGGTGGAAATTAAATTGCCCAAGTATGGGGTAACAGAATTCAACTCCTTTGTCTTTCTCCAGTATGCGATCTTGGACCTCCTCACTCCCACTCAGATTGGTGATATGATGGTATACTCGGGCACACTGACCCATATGGATGCAGCAGTCCAGCTTGTCCAGTTCTTCCAGCAAAGTGAAGCTGAGGATGTTCAGATGATTCTGACACAGTTCACCAAGGCTGCAAGCATGGTAGACACCACCCATGTTCTCTGCAATCTCCATCTCCCCTGCAGATACTTACCCTCTTAAGTTATTAGTTGAAAAAATGGCTTTGCAAATACTGTCATTTTGAAAGTACACTGTTGTAACAGTAATCTTCAAACATCTGTACATATCAGGTCCCTTCAGTGACTCACACTGCACTCGTCAGAGTATTGGTCACTTCCATTTTGAATTCACCAAAATTCTGGCCTAGAAAACCACTTAAAAGAGCTCCCTCCCCAACTGTAGCATTGCAGTTCTGATTGCCCTAGCACCAATGTGTTCATCACGTAATTTTGTTTCAGCGTAAGATCACAGTCCTGCCAAATGATGACATTGCTCGGCTGCTCCTACTGCAATGCCTGACCAGCATGTCCGAGCAAATGAAGACATACACTGCTGCTGACTGGAACATCACCTTCCAAAATGAGCTATATTTCCTGAGTCCTGTCTTCAATGTATCAACCCTCGCCCTTGTTGTCCCACAGGATTATGCCTCCTTAGTTGCTGTGTAAGTCTTCCGGGTAGCGCTGGGATCTCTCTTCAGCCAGTAAACAGGTCTCAGTAAACTGTTCCTCACGGAGTCAGCTTGAAATGTGAGACAGCTGACGTGCTGTCGGCCTGGGTGGCTCTAGTCTGAGTACTTTTTCACAGCTCTTACCCACAACTTAGTGATTTTCTCAGAAGTTTGAGGTGAAGTTAGAGCTGGGCCATATCAAATCTATGCCTTGGTCCATAGATTCTATTTGTACAAATAGAGTACAAATAGAGGGTGAAGTATTAAGTCCCTCAGCAGAAATTTCCAGGAGAAGGAACAGGCCACAATATTTTGGAGAAAAGACTGTTCTTCTTGTCCAAGGCTGTAATTAGAGAAAGTTACAAAGAGTCTGTCATCCTGTGTATTTCACCTGGGTCCTTCTTCTTGTTCACCCAGTGTTACTGCACTTGATAACACTTACAAATACATGACTGAGTCCTCTAGAAGAGATGTAGCACTCTGGATTGCACGGAACCTCCAGAACTTGAAAGGTAACACTGGGAAGCCACACAACCCAGCTGGCTCTGCTAACAGATTCTTCCAAGAAAGCAACGGCTCAGCTCATAGACTTCTTCCAGGATGCATTAAACCACAGCAATATAGACTTGTACACAAAGACAAGCACTAGTGCACTACAGAGCTGTCCAAGTGGAAAAATGCTGTCTTTCCAATGCTACCTCACACCAGGATGCCTTGTTGATCTCTGGTGACTGTCCCAGGATATGATGTATATTCCTGGAAAGTGTAAAAAAAAAAAAGGATTAAGGAATATCTCTGTTAGCTTCATCTGAGGATCCTCATTTTTCTTTCTTCTCTCTCTGTCTTGCTATTTATTGCACATTGATTTTACTTTCTCAAGGTACAAAGTCTCATTTCCCTCTGAAAAAAATGCAAATCCCATCTAGTCCAGCATCCTGTATCCAGCACTAGTCAGGAGTGGATGTCTAGGGAGGAGTAAAGAAACCCAACCAGCATAATCTGGTATCTCCATTTTACTTTTCACTGGTTTCCAAGTGATCTGTGGCTCAGACTTTTCTTGAGCTAGAAGTGACACTGCAATGCATCAGCAGATAGGCAGCTATTCTTTCAGTCAGTTGGGATCTCGGTTTTCTGCTTTTTCTGCAATAACTATATTATTTAAAAAGAAGGACATACTGTGGTGGGCAATTCCCTGAAAGTCACTGCATCTTTTTCCCACTTAGATGGTTCAACCAGGTCCACTACTGCATGGATACAAGTCACCTGGAAATCCTTCTTCCACAATATAGCCCTCCAGGAAGTCATAGCAACCAACAACTTTGACCCTGTACGTATGAT
Source organism: Pandion haliaetus (assembly GCA_013401275.1). NCBI lineage: Eukaryota > Metazoa > Chordata > Aves > Accipitriformes > Pandionidae > Pandion > Pandion haliaetus. The sequence goes on along the minus strand of VYZV01033769.1, from coordinate 28,976 downwards.
CTCTACACTAAGTGCATATGGGTAATTGGAGCTTTCAGAAATGTTTATCATACAATAGAAAGCCTTAAAGTATTTAATTTCAAGATTTGTAATAGAATATATTCCCACTTCTACGCAGCAACTCTAAAACGAGAAATAATAGTATGATTTCAGCTAGCAGGACATTGAAAGAAGCTCCAATTTTGAACAGACACCCTAAGATAGTCAAAACAAAAATATATGTCAGCATTTTGAATCTCTTCCCTGTGCTGAAATAGCTTTGCCTGGGACGTGAGAAATAACTTCAGGATGTAAGCAAACCTCTACAAATCATGACACACACACACAACTTGCAAAAATAAAAGTGTGAAAAGTGTGAAAAAAATATTTCAGCTGGTTCTACTGAAGAGGGGATAAGCTCATCTTCAGCAGCTGACATCAGTATTTCCTAGGTCAAAATTCTGGATGTGCTGAGCATTGAGCAGCTGGTGGAATATAGTCTGACTTCTGATGCGCTGGTCAACGTTACCATAATGCAGGACGTCCTGAATGCCCTGAGGGGTGATAATCCCCAAATCTCAGAGCCTAAAATAAGCGAATTCCTGATGAAGTTCAATCTGGCTCTGACACAGGTATCGTAACTTTCATTATAAACATTCTTTCCCTTTAAAATGGCAGAGATTCTCAGGCACTTCATGTATGAGAAAGTCCTGCTCGTGATGCCAGGTAAAACAAGGATGCTGATGAAAGGGAATCATCACCTCCCTCACCATGCTGCAACCAAACAGCTCCCAAGTAACAGACATTTCCACTCCCCACAGGAAGGCATTGTGGGCATCAGAAATGATGAAGTAAGGACGGAAATGCTGACAACACTCTTCACGGACCTTTCCAAGCACTTCTATAAATTTGCTGATCTTGACTATGAATTCTGGTTCCTGGAGAACCTAAGATTCCTCTTGCCCAGCATAAACACAGATCTGCTAAAGTTAATCCCAGGAGACCTCAGCTTCCCAGCCTACACAGCAATGTGAGTATCGTGTGCTGAGGAGTGCTGCCTGCCAGACTCATACTGCAGGAAAGCTCTGGCAGAGGAAGCAGCACCCATTTTACCGACTTCTTTCCCAGCGTGAGTGCTAGCGTTTCATGTGGCTTTTAAAAAGTCTCAACCTGATTTTTGCAGTAAAGGAGATTCAGGCAGCATTTTCCACATATACACGCACTGTACTGTGCTCTATTTAGGTATCTTCACATAACCCTCCACCCTTTTTGTTCCCAGCTCCAGGACAGCATACTCTGAACGAGGCAGATGTATGCCAACTCTCCCATGACTTATAAAGCCTGTACCTTTTGCACTTCTTGTATGACCATTATTGCTGTAACGTATTACAGTTGAGGCAAGACTTACACTACATATTATAAATAATGTTATTTATTTATTACAAGTCTCTACAATCTCAGGCTGATGAGATCTTATTTCTCGACCCCTGCAGAGTACGAGGCCTAGATGACGTCTTTCCTGAGCTTCCACAAAACACATCCCGTGCTATCTACCTCTTCATCAAAAGGATCCTGGAATCTCAACTTACTTTTTCAGGTACTGGTCTGCTTTTGGGCATTTGTCACATCTGTGCTAAAATTTTTACCAACTGCCTGTCCCTCCTTGAGTCAGAGAGAAATTCACTCGCAGGAACAAGTACAACATGGGGACGTTGCCCAGCAGCCTTTCGGTCACTGGGCTTCCCGAGGCAGAGTACTAGCTTTCCTCTGAAACATCAAATATTGATTGCAGCTCATAATCAAGGAACCAAAACACTTGGGCATCTGTTCTCTTCCACGCTACCTCAGCACCACGGCTCTCCCAGCAGCACGCTACCAGGAACCCCCTGGTAGCTGCCAGAATCACAGAGCGAACAGCAGCTCACTGTGCCCAAACCAGCCCCACAATCATCAGAGATCCCCAGCCCTGCCTGTCACCCACAGCTCTCCAAAGCCCTCTGCAATCCCCCGTGGTCTGCAGCTGCTCAGGACTGAGGGAGAGCATCGGTCACAGACCTGGTCTTCAGCCACGTTGTGGAACACTGACAAAAAAGATCAGTTACCACAGCGTACTGACAGACTTCTTGTACTTTCTCAGAAAAGGTATTTCCTGGCACATATGACAGCAGCCGAAGTTTCCTGGAACTTATCTTCTACAGATTTTTACATTTTGCTCCTTACAGGGACCTCACCGACTTTTACAAGGACTTTAATGGGGTAAGGACACGCACAGCTCTTACAGCACAAAATTTATCAACAGTTTGTGGAAAATTTGGGGCTGTCTTTCAGTTCTGGTATGACTTCAGTGAGTCAAAAACATTGTCTGAAATTTTTTATTAGAACCTTCAGACATAACCCTACAGTTTATAATCCTCTTATCCTCGTTTCTGCCAACACTGATAGTCCAAGGCTAGAAACCAAGACAAACCCACAACTAAGAATGTCACAAAGAGCCTTTTCTTACAAGGTTTCCACACTCAGACAGCTCTGTAAAAGGTATCTAAAGTTTTGAATGCTTTTCACAAGCTGAACTTCCTGGAGGTATTATCCTCTTCCATAACTATCCCCACAGGAAGATCCTCACCAAAGAAATCAGGAGGACTTCCTTCAGACTTTTAGTATTAAATACAGTTCATGATTCTTCCATGCATTTTATATAGGTGTAACAATCAAATAGGGGCACTTCTTTGCCCAACGCTTTCCACTCCTCTGCAGAACTTGTTGCCATATGGGTTTTTAATACTGCAGTAGAGTAAGTTATGTGATTAGCAATGAGAATAGAACAGCTATTACTTTAGTTAGCTAGAAGAGCTGATGATTAGCATTACCCTCAGTCTTCCCTGTTAGGACATAATACAGTTTTTATCCACCCAGGCTAGGGAAGGCTCTCACTTGGTGCTGTGTAGCATGGTGGGGACATTCAGGTGGCTTTAGGGCTCTGATGAGTCATTATCAGAAACATAAACAATGAACTATGTACATAGCTGAGAACTGTAATTAGCGGGCAAGCAAATGGCTTTCTAAGTCTGTATTCTTTCTGCTGTGTTTTCCTCATTAGTATGAAGTTCTTGACCTTCTGTCTGCCAGACAAATAGGAGAGATGACAGTTCTCACAAATGCTTTTAAGAGGGAACGCCTTACGGTCCAGATTTTGCTGGAGATGGAGAAACGCTCCTTTGAGGAGCTGACCGAATTCATAAAGGAGCTGAATGCTGCAGCAGAAGAGGTACAGTAAAAGCTCCCACCCCAGAGAACAGCATCCTGTTACAAGTCTCAGAAATGCTAAAAATGCCACAAGAGAGAGAAACTCTCCTTCTTATAGCAATGTAAACCCTGGGCTGTAGACCACTAGGTTAGAGCTCACATGCCTGGTCCTCACAGAGGATTATCCAGACAAAGTGATTCTTCTCATTCATGTTATGGGCTACACTGCAGACACCTTACTCATTTAAAAAGGTTATTTATTTTCTCTCACAAAGTTTATTTAGTACCTTGATTTCCCTTCAACTCAGAACTCATCCCTTACAGAAGAGGAATAACAATCTTCATTAGCTAAGGCTGTGGTCAAATGGCTCTTCTACTGGAAAATGTTTTCTACTGGAAACTGTAGAAACAGTTATTTCATTAATTCACTACAACAATAATCTCATTCAGTTCCAAAATTCATTACTCCACTGTTACACTGTATTGCACTACTCTGCATTCATGCTAAAACACTACTAGCTTTCCTGAAAACTGCACACCACATGATGGGCAGAAGAGGAAACCTCTCTTGCCACTAGGCAGTTTAATCTACCTGTGGAAAGGAGTAATTGCTAAAATCAATTTCTGTGTGCTGGTTGTGTTTCCAGAGGGATCTCACCATCCTTCCTGACCCCCGGATTCGTGAGCTGCTCTTTGATTTGCTTTTTAAATCTCTACCGCTCAGCGCCTTTACAGCCAATGAATATGCCTTCTGGTTTGGTTCGGAGCTGCAGCTATTCCTGCCAGCTATGAATGCCAACTATCTGCAGCTCCTGCCTCTGGATATTGACTGTCAGTCTCATCAAAACCTGTGAGTCATGAGCAGCCAGCTTCTCTCAGGATGGCCAAGCTCTTGCTACCTCATCAAACCAACTGGGTCGCTTTCCCCAAAGTATCTGACATCTTACTGCTTTTAGCATACTGAGCTTCACAACAGTTTTGCACCAGCCAAAATCACTCATCAGATTAGCATAAAATGTCTGAGTATACCTCCATTTTATTTTTCAAGATGTTACAAAGGGAACAAGGAGGAAAAGGAATAGTTTGATTTAGACCAAATTAAACATTTCAGTTTTACTTACACTAGTACTTTCAGCTCATGTTTGCTATGGACCTGAATTTTTCCTCCAAAGGAAAAGTGCTCTCTGCAGATGTTTGGCCCATAACCTACCTCTGCTCTTGTGTTGATACAGTGTGCAAGCAATGGACAGAGTGTATGAGCATTACACAGACAAGCAGAGACTCTCCATCCATCACAGAATACACAACTTTCTGGAGACATACCATACCACTCAAGGTAAACACCCACCCACCCACTGCTCAAGAGCTTTTCTTTTTCTCTCATTGTAGAATTACATCTTTGTGCTTGGCAAATACTTCCTGGGTTGCAACCTTCTAACCCAAAAACTATACACAAGCAGAGCGTTTTTAACTGCAAAAAGGGAATTGTGTAGACCCTCTGTGAAGTCCATTAGGATCTTGTTATTGCTATTAATTTTACATTTTAAGTCCCTAGATGCTAGTGATGGATAGAGGTATAAGAGTCCTAACACAAATTAGACAGAGAGCAGACAACAAGGTGCTTTCTGATGTACTGTGCTTGCCTCCCTCACTCTAACGTCCTGTTGAACCCAGCTGAGGTGGATCTGATGTTTGTCACATCCCTGTCACTAGACAGGCTTTGTTTCCAGCCTAACCAACAGCTCACGAAACTGCTGACTGGTTTACTGACTGTGCGCTCTTCTGCATTTCAGGTGTCACCTGTTCCCCAAATGCAAACAGCAGCACATGGATAGCTGCCAACTATGGCTGCTTCAGTGCCCACGCCACTCTGCACGAGTTCTCTTCACTCAATCCAAATTTCGATGGGGTAAGTCCATACTGAAGCTTGCTCTATCTGAGCATTGTTGGCTCCTCTCTACATAAACATAGCTGATCCATAACTTCTTGCCACAGCATTGACAGTGATCCCTGTTATAAATACACAGATGTTTCCGTGTTCCTTTTCAGATGTCAGCTCTGGAAAAGCTGTCACCAGCTCAGCTGGCACAACTAACACTGGAAACAGGAGCTCTGGCTGATGAAACAAGTGTGATCACCACCATGGACAACCTACACACGCCATCAGATCTTGCTAAGTTCTTTGCCACGCTGAACGACGTGGCATCGGTAACTTCCCTTATTGTGCTCCAAAGCTCCTCCACCCAAATACTGCAGCTACTTGAATCAATGCCTGCTGATGTCTGATACTCAAACCTCAGCCCTGACCGTAGAAAAGAAGGGCTCATCCTACAGCCTCACTCAGTCATCAGAGGCAAATCTGCCTGAGACAAGGCTGCAGGTCAAACCCTTGGACAGCTGTTCCTTAAAGGCCTGGGGTTGTAGCAGTCTTCTGTTTTTCTGTCTAGACACCAAGCAATTCTTTCTCCAAGGGTCTATATGGAGCCATAGCAGGATATGATGGGAAGAGATGTGAATATAGCTCAGGGAAAACAGACCCATTCAAGAACAAGCACTATGCACTCTTCCCAAGAGCTCCCTGCTTGGGTCCTTCACTTGATGCTACAAACCCAGTCAGCTTTACACTGACTTCCCACGCATGAAGGAAGAGAGATGAAATAACCCTGAACAATATCTTAAATTGGGGAAGGTTTAGCATGATAAATTACATCAACTATACTGAAAAGTTGTTGTATGATTGCAGGTGGAGCTTCGGAACAGCAACTTTGCCCACCTCCTACTAAGCAGCGCCTTGCGTAAAATAGCTCCTAGTTTTCCCAAAATGAAAGCTGCTGGCTTTGCTGACTGGTTTCAAGACACTCTACAAAATGTGTTGCATGCAGTGAATGAGATGATTGTTGCAGAGATACCTGTCAATATTTCATGTGATTCCTATCAGCAAATGTGAGTCATCTATTCCATACACATTTATCTTAACTGAGCATTTCTATTTACTTACGCTGTATATGACTTTCTGGCAAAACATTGACATATTCCTAAAGCAGAGGGTAATGCTCCTGCTGAAAAGCAGAACTAACCACAGTAAAACACTCAGCATTTTCAAGCTTGCATCTAAAATACACAGAAACTCAACAAGTTTTTAATTAGAGCAGCCTTAGCAATTCTGTGACCTTTATCTTAAGCAACCGTACCAAGTAGAGAGCATACTTTTTAAAAATGAAAATAGCCTTATCACATAGGTAGGCTACGTTTAGTCTGATCTGAAGATACTTTGCAGTTACTTCTTTAAGAATCTCTCTGATAAGGCCTTGCAATAATCAATAATGATGAAAGCTGTTGAAATTTTTCTAATGGAAAGGTTTCTGTTATTGGAAAATTCTGATTTGATTAAATTAAAATACTTCCCATGACCATCCTGACATTCCCTTCTGCAGGTTGAAAGGTTTCAACAAAATCTATGCCGGCATCCCCACAGAAAACATTCCCCACGTTTTTGGATTCTGTAAAAACTTCTTGACATCAAAAGTGAAATCAGGTAATGTCATTAAAAGTCTTAATTTGGGAATGTCCTTTGAAAGCTTTCCAGAACACTTTTGGGTTGAGAAGCAGCAGAAATTCCTGTAGTAATGTCTGACCTGCTCTTAACGACAAGAACAGGAAAGGAAGCATAGACTTACATTGTTGCTCCAACACTATGGCCTTTTCCTCTTACTGATGGGATTCTGACAACTCCTCCTGTATTTTGGATGGCTCACTAGTAAGTTTAACCATTGCCAGCCACAACATTAGGTTGCCCAACACTGTTAAACAAGCCCAAATTTAGGCAAGAGCACAAAAATGTTATTACTTAACAAAGACGACTCTGGTCTCTCTCATACCAATGTGAATTCAAAGTATTCTGCTATCTGCAAAGGTTTAATGGGAATTTGCAAGAGTGCCTAGGGTTTCCAGTCAGAACGTCAGGGAGGAACATGTCCCCAGCATTCCCAGCGTCACTATTTTTCCAGGTGTTGCATGCGGCAGTGGAACCCAAAGTACTCAGAACTGGCTGGAAGTAAATCTTGGAAATTTTAGCAAATATGCTGAGTATCAGGACTTAGTCACTTGGAACAAACACTTTGTGGGAGTAAGTTTTTTAATTTTTTTTTTTTTCATTAACATTCACATGGCGGTATTCCACCATGAAACACGTTACTTTGCCAGCGTTTGCAAAGCCTTTATGGTCCACGCAGCATGGGAGGTGATGGGTCATTTTCCTTAAAAAAATACTCTGGCATTAGTGTCCAATTATCACAAACATTTTTATGGCTTTTCACTGGCTAGTGGCACTTGCAGAGCTACAGTAATATTCAGAAATGGGATAGTACACATCCTGATAGAAAAAGGACTTTACAAGTCCTGTGGATATTCCAGCCTTGCAGATTTGCCCTAAGTCTTCTTGAAAGCACTAGCATTTACAAATCACTCTCACATGCTTAAAAAGGTTGCCGTCTGTTTTGTGTCCCTTTGCACAGATGGATGTCTTGGACAAGTTATCCCCACCACAACTAGCATCCCTGACGCTTTCATCTGATGCCATTAATGAGGAAGAGGAGATGGGTCAGATCCTTGCAAAACTACACCACAAACCATCAGAGGAAATCTATCAGTATTTAGACCAGTTCAACAGAGAGGCTGCCCAGGTAGGGGTATTAACAGTGCAAGTCCAGCGTAAATCCATGCAGTGGGGACTTCAGCTATCCCGAATGTTAAAGACACCCTCAAATATGGTTTCTGAGCTTTTATCTCAAAGTATGAACAACTGCAACGAAGCTTATCTCATCATGGGCGTTTGGCCCAAAGCATTCAAACGCCAGTGCCCAAGACTTAGTGGCTGGTGCATGCAACACTGCACCAAGCAGAACTACTGAACCTTGTGATCTGTGCTCTGTGGCCCTGTGGAGGAAGCTGATCCTCACAGCCACTTCTCACCTGAGATGCACAACTGCCTGTGCTTGAGTGGTCACAAGAGGCCAGCATGCAGACAGTGCCTTCTGTGACCCTGCAGTGGCAGAGTGTCTCTGCACCATTCAGGGACACCTGCCGAGAGTCTGACAGCTATCCTTTGGTGTTGGCTGCCTATATGGCAGGTTCACAGGGCATCCCTAAGATGCATCTTCCCTTTCCTGGGACTGGCTCACAGTCGTTTTCTACAATTTTATTCCCTGTGGCTTTGTGCTAGGGTCCCTTTTTAATCCTGCCTTCTCACTGATTACCCCTCTGTTTCAGCTGGAAGTAACAACTATTGAGAATAACAATGTGAGGAAAAAGATGCTCACCCAGTTTGCAGGAGACATTGAGGCAGAATTTCCAGCTTTCAGCCCTGCTCAATGGACTGGTTTGCTTGCAAGACTCGCTCTGCTACTGCCAAGTGCTGGCAAGGAGGACACCAAACTCTTCTTGTCCCACATTTCTGATTGTGACAGTTTCAGAGCTCTGTAAGTACACAAGGGAAACGTCCCCTTTACTGTTTGCAAAATAAAAAAAGGGGGTTGTCAGGAAAGAGGAAGGAATTGCCAGGGCAGCTCTGTGCTGAAGGACATCTGTGCGAGAGAGTACCATTTACAGAAATTCTCCATGAGGTAAACAAAACAGCCAGGGTCAGATCTTTGTTCGAGTAAAACTGTCCAAAAGCAAATAAAAACATTTTCTAATACAGTACAAAGTCATTTATAATCTCTATTCAATAGATTTTACCTCTTTGTAAAATAGCGCAACTAGGAGCAGTAAGACGAAAAAATATCAGGAAGATATGACAGGAAATATCCTGGCTAATGAAATAGATTAAGATGAGGAATAAACTCCAAAGGGCAGCACTGGAAGGAAACCACACAGACAGTCACATCTGGGCCACTCAAAGCAGGGAAGACCACACTGCCAACAGTCCTACTTTGACCCAGGAAAAAAAACAGCGGGGTTGGGCCCAGAATATCTGGCCTAGTCCTGAATTTCCCTTTTCTGGCACAACTTTACTCTCATGGGCTGGCATGACACAGCTCTGCTTTTTGCATCTGTACAGCAATTCTGTATCTATAACAAATAATTCAGATCTAGCAGTTTATATTCAGAAAACACTCTGAAATGTGTGTGGCAACACAGGGAGTGAGGCTAATTACCCACTTCATGAGCTGTTCAGGGGGTTAATGGATTCATGAAGCACACAAAGAGATCACCAGGGAAGGCTGTGCTATCACAGTCTCTAAGGACTCCTGACAACAGCCCAGACAAACATCTGCACAGAGCTAACCCTGCCCTGGGGCACAGATCTCTCAAACACCCTTGGCAGTCCAGTCTTTGACATACAGATCACAGCCAGTACGAAATGAAGCAACATGCCACTTCATAACAAGTAAGCTTTCCCTTCTTCTTCCTCTCTTTCATTTCGTGAAACTGTTCATGCTGGAGTAACATCTCTGCAATCTACAGCATCATGGCATCAGCTGGAAAGCAGGAATTAAATCTTTCCCGTGTGATTTCCCTCCACAGTGTGTCCTCCTTGAGCCAGGCATACATGTCCCTATTGCCCATGAATCAGCAAGGCATCTGTAGCGCTCTGCTGACCTTCCTTGAAGGCCAACACGCCGTGACAGGTAACACGAGCCAAAATCTAAAATGGTTTTTCAGCATTCCTGTGCATTCTAGCAAACCACGAGTGACACTCTCTTTTCTCCTGTGCTGCAGGTTCTGCATGTGCTTTGGGACAGGAAACAAGTCTGGACTGGCTACAAAAGAACTTTGGGGCATTTGCAGCCAATGCTCGTTATGAAGACTTCACCAGATTAATGACAGACTTCAGCGGGGTTAGTTTGTTTTCTGACTCAAGACCTGAGAGCCTTTGCCTTTGCTCAGGTTTAGCATCCTGCTCTGCTACAGCTCCTTGCATGCACAAGGCTGAGCACACTCCTAGATGATCTAATTCAGTAGATATTGCTCCAGCCATAGCAAAGCTCTCCTTCCCAACATGGGGAATCCAGCCAACTCTATGGCTTAGGTCTCCACCTGTTAGCAATATTTTCATTCTCTCTGGTCATGTCTCATTGGTTTTACAGTTCAATGTAAGGGACAATCTCACCGCTACCCAGCTTGCCCATGTATTTTTTGACCCTGGAGTCCTGGATGATACAAGCATGGTTGAAACCCTCCTGGTCTCCCTGGACAGCAGGCCAGCTCTGGACATCTCTGCCTTTGTTGCTGAGTTTGTGGCCACTGCTTCTCAGGTGAGATACCAACCCTTGCTCTGGATTTGCAGAGAAACATACCTGCTCATGGGGATGTTGTTTTAGTACACAGTGAACTGTGAGAACAGCGTCTGCAGGAACTACCAGGCTTCAGCCCATATGGACCTAGAGAGTATCTTCCCAGAGCCGGTCCCCCAGCCAAATGCTTTATTACACCCAGACCCACATACCTGCTACAGCAAGAGCTGTGAAACAGCTTCTGCTCACAGCTGACTTGTGTTCTTACTTCCTTTGTTTTGCAGCAAGGTTCACCACCCCTGACAAACCTGCAAGTCCGAGATGCCATGTTCAGTGCAATCTTTCACAAACTCCAAGGCCAGTTCCCTACTTTTAGCATCTCCCAGTATAAGGACTGGTTCCAGAACAGGCTCAGCTTGTGGCTGGGCAGCATAAATGCCTCTGCCCTTGCAGCTATCCCAAGGAACATACCTTGTAGGATATACCAAATTATGTGAGTACTCCATTGCCTGCATTCACTTTAATTTTTCCTTTCACTTCAGCTTTTGCACATAGCAAGAAAATTTCCATTGCCCTGCTTGATCCTGTCTGAATACAGAAACAAAATTATATTGTGGCTCTTAAAATCCCAGGCTCACCCTTCCTTGCCATTTTCACTCCCAACAGCTCCATTCTCTTACAGCTCCAGTTTCTGACCAGTGCTGTGTCATCTCTCTCCAACCACAATTTTGGCATAATGATGCTTGTTTAACAATGCAAATTTATCTAAAGAAAGAATTTTGGTTACCACTGAGAAAACAGGCCATAGACTGCAGAGTTCTTGTGTGCAATCATGTTACAAACTTTTGGTGACTTCAGTCACCAAAACCAAGGCTTTACTGCTATAATGAACCTCCTGCTTTCCCTTCTCTCTCAGAATGAGCGGCTTAGAAGGCAGCTTTCAACAGATGTCCCCCGCTAGCCACCAGGATGTTTACAGCTTTGCAAAGAGCTACCTGTCTGCTAAGGCCTCTCAAGGAGGTATGCTGAAGGTGTCCTGCACTCTCTCCCTTCTGTAGCTTCCCTGCATCTCTGTCAGAGGCAGTAACATACTCACAAAATTACAGGATGCTGGGCATTTACCCGTGAAAAAGACAATCCAATTAAAATTGGAAGACGTCAACTGCTTTTTGCTTTATAGCAAGGATAGAAGGAGAACAGAAGCATCTGCAGAAGCAGCTGTGTTCCTCCCTGAGGCAAGGACAAGCCCTGGTGTTAATCACTGCACCTCACTACAGTGGCAGCTCACCATCTGAGAACTGAGCCATTGTTGGTACCTCTCTGGCTGCCATTACCACAATATCTGATAATCTCCCCAGCTTAACATTCTGATCCAAATGCCTTTGCCAAAAGGTATGGGAATCTTATTTCCTTGCCAGGTATACTTACAGGTCTAAAGGTACCCATTGGGCATTAGTCACTTCAGTGCTGTCAATATCACCAAGGGATTTAGGCACCTAGACATTTTGGGCAACTCCTGTATCAGCACAGTCACACTATTCCCACAGGAGAACCGGAGGACTGAACTGCTGGTTGCACCACCCTTGAATTATGCTTTGTTTAAAAGGTGGCCCATGCACTGAGAACACCAGAGGAAGCCTGGGTTGGCTACAAACAAACCTGGGCTCCTTCAGCTCCTTGGCTACATACAGAGACCTGACTGACATGAATGCAGATTTCAGCATTGTAAGTAACTCTGCAAGACAGAGCCCAGTGCAAGGCCCAAGTCCTGCCTGACAGCCTTTCACAGCTAGCAAATATTTGCTGCCATAAGGCAAGGCCAGTAATTTTAACATTTGATTTCACAGGTTGACGCTGTGGCAGGACTTAGCCCAGAGCAACTGGCAGTTTACACACTGGCTAGCGATGTCCTGCATGACATGGACAAAGCAGGCAAGGTCTTCAGCTCTCTGAGCTCTCGCACCATTGGGAATTTCATGGATGCATTCAATGCAGCTGCAAAGCAGGTAGCAACTTCACCTCCTGTTCAAGAGGCTGGAATAAAACAGTTTACGCATGAAGTGCATGTTGATGTGGGAGCTGAGGTTCCAGCTGTAGGAAGAGGCCACAACTCTTAATTAGTCTGGGTCCCATCCCAGGAGGGATACAGAATCTCTGCAATACTGCTGCTCTTTAACCCGGTATGAATTTCAGTGTCGTCCCAAAGACTAACAAGTCTCAAGGAAAGAATGAAGGACATATTGTGTAGGGATTGTATTATGGTCTCCTTGATCAAACAGTAAGAGTCCTGTATCCTTCACTACCTGTAGCCATGAGCATTCTCAAAGGATCCCCAGTAGACTGTACCCAGTGGCCACATGCTTGACACGAGCCGATACACAGGCAGTTTGTATACCCGCACCCATAACTGCCTGGGAAGAGGCGAGCCCTGGACGCACAGTCACTGCAGCCCCACGTGCAAGTGAGCAAACCACCAAAACTGCACATGCAGCAGCAATCTCTGCATTTGCAAATTAAATTAATTACATCTTCTTGTTTTAAGATGAGTCTCCAGTAGGGTTATCTCAGAACTGGCCCTCAGTTTGACTCCTTTTTACCAGGCCCACCTTTAAGATTAACAGCATTGCACACTTTTAATGATGTCTTTTTCTTTTGGTTGAAGCATGATCTGTCTCAGCTTCTTCATGGTGACGTGAGACGATTCATCCTGGGGCAGATCTTCTGTCACTTAAGCACAGTATTTAAGCTCTTCTCTACTGAGGACTACGTTACCTGGTTTGGAGGAAGGCTCGGCCTCTTCCTGAGCAGCCTCAATGCACAGAATCTTGGCTTCTTACCCAGTGACATGACATGCAATTCTCTCGCAGCCATGTATGTATCAAGTCCATTATCATCTCAGTGACACTCTTCTTACTTCTCTTTTTGCCTGTAAAGATGGGAGCCCAACCACTGGGTAAGGAGAGCAGCTTCCACTATCCCAAACAACCACTGCCAAACCTGAGATTTTTATTTGGTAAACACCATTATGCTCTTACTTGGCTGCCACTGCAGTGTCACATTTCAGGCCACGAACAGAAGACCCTAAGCAGAGACCCTGCTTCACTCCCATACACCTGCAAATCCACATAAAACCAACCAAAGAGCCCAATCTGCTGAAGAAGCAGTTTTGGTCACACTCTGATTGAAGTGTCTATTCCCTGGCATCAAGGCAGTAGAAACGTTCCCCAAATGCAGCCCTAGCACCTCTCCACTCACTGGCAGAGAGCTCTGCAGGTTCTGTCCCAGTGGCTGTGGATTACTTAGTTGAGGCTGGCTTACTCTGACTATCCATGTCCTGCAGAGTGAAGATCTTGAATGAACACAAAGCCCAAGGGCCCTACGAGAATCCAGAGCACATCTACTCCTTCATAAAGAGAGTTCTTCACTTCCAACTGCAGAACTCAGGTAACAAATGTCAGGGCCTCCTCATCTCCAGGTATTCAGGAACACAGGAAGGTAGAAAGATTCAGCCATGTCGTAAAACATCCTTGATTTCTGGTGACATGCAGACCTGTTCTTTCTGTGGGAGAGAGTCATTTTAGCAATTTGACAGTTAAGTGCCTAACCAAGGCTAGGCCTTTAGGGTCCCCTGAAGTCAGCAGAAAAGCATGTCTACCTTTGGATAAGCTGCTTCCCTGGAGGACAAATGAGCTGAATGTCCTGCTAATTGCTAATGGAGTCCTCCCTCACTCCTCAGCCTGCTGCTTAGCCTTTCAGCTCACAGTGGTCAGAGAAAGACACCATCCTTCTTTTTGGAGGACTGCAACCTCTCTCAGACGGCACAGAGAGCTGAGGTCAAAAAGCAGAAGCTGTTTCAAGAATGAGAGTAGAACAGGCTGACATTGCAGGAATCTGGCAACCCCAGTATGCTCAAAGGCTAAATGATTCCCCCATCCCCTGTCTGGTGGTATCTGGAACCCACAGGGAGCTTGCAACATGAACTATAATATATATTTCACTGCCAATGGGGACTCACACTATTACATGCCTCAGTGATCCAGTGAAAGAAATTATGTACCTTCTGAGCTTTGTTTTTCCTTTTGTAGGCTTGGCCTGCACACAGGGCACTGCAGCAGACAGAGAATGGCTGCTACAGTATTTTGGTTTATTTGCTGCTTTTGGTTCATACTCAGATTTTGCAACGCTGAAGAGCAACTTCCATGGGGTAAGGGCTAGATACAAAATATCTGGCATTTTGTTTGTAGCCATGAAACAAGCTGACAGGACCAGAGTTCAATTGCTTTAATTCATTATTTGTGTTGCTCATTTTCTCCTATGCGCTCCCATTTTTTTCTCATTAAGTATCTTCTTAAGTTCTAATGCTAAAATAGTGTCAAAAGCACTGCCTCTAGGAGATAACCATCTTGTCAGGAGAATATAAATTCCGTAGGAAGACAAGGATTTCAATGACGAGCTCCAAACAGCAGTGGCTGATAAGACACAGGAAGAGCAAATATTAAATTGCACATGGTCTGCTGAGAACATTCTCAGAAATCAGCTGTCTTGCAGCAGAAAACAGCTATTATTAAATTTAATCCCAGTAAACACTGTGCACTGCCGGTTGTCTGAAACCCTGTCCAGAGAGAGAGAAGTTAATGTTTCTTATATGTCAAAGCTCAGGTGGGCTGAGACAGATGAGCAGGGGGAGCATGCTGTGGATTGGTCTCCAGGCCTCACTCTATGCTCTGTCTTCTTCAGCATGACTCCCTAGACCTGTTCTCAGCTGAGACACTGGCCCAGGTGACCGTTCACAGCACGACCATCTACAGCCCCTCAGCCATCCAGATGGTCCTGGAGGTAATTGGGAATAAGGAGGAGCCTCTCCAGTACCTCAGTGCCTTCCTAGAGGACTTCAACACTCTTGTCCTGAAGGTAAGTAACCCAAGCGCCTGCAATAACCGAGTCCTGGGGAGCAGAACAGGTCACAGGTGAACTTTCAGACTTCGAACGCTGGAACTCCCACAGCTGGATATAAAGTAAATCTGGAAGATGAGCCAGAAAGGAGTTCTTCCCGCTCCAGTATGATCTTTATCTCAGCTCAGCCCTTGCTCTGGCTTAATCTCTGTGCAGAGAGCAGTGTAAAAAGTTCCTCCTCAGAGGAAGTTTGGGAAGCATATCCACCACTCCAGCTTACAGCCAGGATGTAAACAGCAAGGGCTTCTGTACTGCTGAACTGTGGTAGTCTAATGACTTTTGAAAGGCTCTGGACCAGGCCCCTAAAATTGTTAACATCCATTAAAATATTTGCATATGAGTGAGTGAGAGAGAGACTCTGCTGCTTGCCCTGGTCCTGCTGGGCTGAGGCTGTTCATACAAATTAACAATAAGCCAAGTTGAGAAGCCTGAGCATGCCCCAGCCTCGCTTTATACACACTGTGACCACTCTGCTAACTGCTGTAACAAAAGCAGTGGCTGCGGGAGTGTAAGGGAAAGGAAATTCAAGCACCTGGCTTGCTTTGCTGTCCAACTCTGCTGACAAAAGAAAACCTAAATTGCCAAGGTCAACTCCCCAACAAGGACAGAGTCAGGTTGTATTTCCAACTTTTATTGTTAAACAGGCGAGGAAGGAAGGGGAGGAGAGCAGCAAAGAGAATTTACGGTTATTTTGCCAATATTTCCTTCACCACTTTTTCTACTTAGCTTCAGTATTCAAGGCTTTCTAACAGCTCTGCTCATCACCTGCTTCAATTTCTTCCTCCTTCCTCAGAGCTCTGATTTCCTAGGAAGCACTAAAGTTCGAGAAACGATGCTAATGATGTCAGCTGAGATCATCTTCCCACAAATTATTGACATGTCCCTCAAAGACACAGCTACGTGGCTGCACAGACTGCACATTCTGCTCCCCCATGTGAACGCAACAGTGCTGGAGCTGCTGCCCCTCAGCATGCCGTGCCCATGGTACCAAGCTTTGTAAGTGCCTGCCTCTGGGGCTGCTTTAGCTTTGTGTTGCTACAAGGGCAGTCACTCTTGCATCACTAGTCATTGATCAGGCAAGAGCTGCTTTTCACCTTGTTTATCATTGGGTATAACCAAAACCGGTCAATGACTCTACTCTAAAGGGGGCATTTTCTTGTACACAGATACCAAATATTAATCCTTATTCTCAAGCACACCATAAATATATGGCCCAGCAGAAAACAAAACTGATTACTCACATGCTATAGGCCAACTACTAGCACCTGCCACCTTTGGTTTGTCAGCATTAAGAAGTTCTCCTCACCCCACTATACTCATCTCTGCTGCTTTACCCACATGGAAATCATCTGTCACATGGTTTGTTCTCCAGCATTGCAGCAATTGATGGAGTCTACCCAGTGTTGTCAGCAAGGAAGAAACACATTGTGTATGAGTTTCAGAAGGCCTATTTGACAGCCCAGTTCACAGACTCAGGTAAGGTGCCTATACATAAGTTCCCAGTAAAGAACTAGTATTTGTATTGGAGCATCTTTCATATTCCAAACATTAAAGATTTTTACGCCTAACAATCACACATCTTCCCAACACTGAGATTCAGTTAATTCCACTGTTCGTTACAACCCTGGAAAGTTCATGACAACCCTGTGAAAGAGGAAGGGAAATCACTTCTCCTTTTGAAGCTACAGGGAATACTGGTCTAAGGAGGTATGATATTAGAAAATTAATAGGATATAGGCAGAGAAATGGGATTTCCATTTGGTGTAACCATTTCCCCAGTCTGGAAGTGAATCAGAGGCAGAAGATCAGACCCTGCACTTGCAATAGGAAGATTAGCCATTCTTCTGTTAAGGGATATTCAATCATTCACATGAAGGATGCCTGGATGCTTCCTTCAGTATATGTTGTGGCTTTTAACTCTTTGGATCCGTTTTGGTTACAGGATCAGCATGCCAGGATGGAACAACTGGGACCAAAGACTGGTTGCAAAAGAATCTGGGAGAGATCTGTTCAGTAGCTAAACTAAGTGAACTTCAAACCTTTTACCCAGACATCACTGGAGTAAGTTTTACTAGTCTATGCACTGAACAACAGTAAAGTTAGCACCAGCTTCCAAGCACACCAGATAGCCTCCTGGGCTTTGCATTTACAATAATCAGTAAGGGCAAGATGCAGGTAATTCCTCGCACAGTGGCTGCATCTCTCAAAGCAGGGATCAGCTTGGGTTTATACGGGAGAGATTACTAGGTATGACCCATGTGCAGCATCATGGGTTGAAATACACATTCCAGCTGCTTGTCTCTCTCTTCACAGCTTCTCTTTGATGAAAGTTATTAATTGTTATCACTGGTTATCAGAACCAATGATAAGAGCCTGGGATATGTCTGAAATAAAGAGGCATATTCTGCCATGAGTGGTGAGGGGAACTTCTTTTAAATCACCTTTAAAATCAAAATGGCTTAAAGGTCACAATAAAGTTGCTCATGTGGGTATTGCCTTTACTAATTCCTCCAGACAATGACTCTTCAAATTACACTTTGTCTTCAGAAATACTCTAAGTTATTTGCTCTGGTCTACGAGAATACCAGATACATTCTAGTATTCTGAGTTTAGTCTAATCAGTAGCAATGCATTGTACACCCTGAGGACACAGTGAATTAATCTTTCAAGCTGCCTGCATGGTGATACCAAGCTGTAACTACAACAATGTAAATGATGCGTTAAGAAAAGATCTGACAAAGGGCCAGAGCAGTAAGACCAACAGGATTTAATCCTGCTAGACTAATATTTGATTGGGATGTATTTATCTAAATGTTATTATAATACTGGTTTCACAGCAAAGACGGAAATTGCTTTAATGAAATAACTGAAGTACAACTTGAAATCCCACAATTCTGCTTTCCTGCAAAAACCAAAGATTTTTCTCTTCATATGACGTTCTAAAAAAAAAAAAAATTAAAAAAAAAAAATCCTGCACAGCTGTAAAACATGCCTTAGACAATGTTTTAACTTCATATGCTCTGTAAGCCAGTGCTAGTATTTATTAAAATGCTGATTTTGTTTGAAGAATTTGTGTGACACTACCTATCCAATCATCAATAAAAATAATGTTGAACAACCCACTTGGTATGTTTCATATTGTTTCGGACAATCTTACTGATGGTACTTAAACTAAACTGATAAAGTAGGTAGTGGTACAAATACACTAGTTGCTACTGGTTGAACTAAACTAAAAAGTCTGTAATCCTAAAACACGAATCAGTTCGCTAACTCCTTAGAGGGATATTGAAAGCACACCCCATTACCGTATACCAGGCAGACACACAGAGCTTTTTTAAGGGGGTTATATTGAGAAAGAAAACTTCCCATTCTAACACTTAGATTAAACGTTAAGCACCAACATTATCAAAATTTGCAACAACTCCCCTATTTACTTGAAGTCAGAAGATAAGCATACTGTTCTATACCAAACATTTTAGCCTACCACATCCACAGCATCTGAGCAACTTCCAGCAGAATCTTGAACAACACAACTTGTCTGTGTTAACGTTTGCCATCTGCATCACTCAGTCCGGTATCTCCATTCATTCTGCAGCTGAAGCTCTGGAAGGAGAAATGCTGATGTGTGTGTCTTCCAGACTTTGACTCTGCTTAGCAAGTTCCCTGCCAAATGCTGCCGCATAAAAATCTTTCATTTTCATCACAGGAAGCAACTTCTTTCTACCCTTGAACATACACTATAGAAAACAAACTTCTTTCAAAGCCATGGTGAGGGGCTTCTGGCCTATGAACAACACCTCAAAAAGGCTTGCAAACTGGAGACTCTACCACTGCTTTGCTGTCACTTCCTATTCTCTTATGATCTACCTCATTCTGTGAGGAAGGATGCTTTATCAGAATGCATGATCTGAAACCCATCAGGGTTTGGGGAAAGTCTTGATTCATCTAACTTCCTCAGCATGGCGCTCTCTGTAACTTCTTAGCAATGACTGCTTTGCTCTCAAATAGAGTGCTGAAAGGCTTTAGGGGTTAATTTTTCAGAGCAGCTAGAAAAAAGCACCTTTACACCCCCTCAGCAAAATAAACAGTTTTATGTGAGGAGAAAGAAAACACAGCAATGTTACCTCAATACCACTTTTACAGAATCATGTTTCAGAACAAGGTTGCCTTTTAACTGAGTAAACAACTGCACACAAACACATTCAGTCTGGCAATGTCCCACATCTTTACCTTGCTAAAGAAGATACTGCATTTACACCAGCATTACATGGCTCAGCTTCCTGTTGCATTTTATTTCAATTCCCAGAGAGCAGACAGTACTGTCTGTGCTAACACAAGGGGTCAGAATCCTTGGAACAAAACCCTACCACCTAGTATGACAGGTAGAGAGAGATACAGACCCAGCATACATTCAATTTTATGAACAATTGAGCTAAGCACTAATTAAAAGCCAGCCTTACCTAAAGCCCTTTAGCCTGGTAATTATTTAGCAGTTTTATTTAGGGTCTTAAGACTGGAGCAGGTAACATCCTATGAACAGTCTCAGTCGAGCCATGCCTGCCAAAGGGATTAGTGTGGAAAAGAAGGCAGTAAGAAAATGGTCAAGACAGAGCAGGGAAAGGTGGAAGGAAAAAGGAAATGGAAGTGATGAGATGGAAGAGAAAGGGCTATCACAGATAGATGCTGCACACAGGAGACAGTGGAAGCTGAAGATCCAAAAGAATATTTCTTGGCAGATCTCAGATCAACAAGTGTTAATCAACTACAGGTTTTAATACAGTTTTTTATCAGACTCTCCTTAAAGCTTAAAAGGTACAGACCATACTTAAACTAATTAGCTAACTAAACATTTCACAGGCAAGGAACTCCCACTGACGTGTAACAGCCCATTTCCAGGGGGATACCTGACGTTCTCCCCTGGAAGGCTCTTTACACAAAACTGAAGGTTTTTCATCCTCATCCTCCTAACATATGTGGCACCAGACTATTCCCACCTCACTGTTCCAGAAGGAAACATGGATCTGTCCTGGCATAGCCTACTTTTTGGCTCCTTCTCAAAAAGCGCTGCCCACAAACATCTGCGGTACCAAAAACATTCTCTCTCCCTGACTGTCTGGTGGAGGACTTTGCTTCAGAGCCACTTGCCAGCCACAGCCTTAATCTAACAGTAAACACGGACCTTGGACAACCCTTTTACATGTGTTTCTTCTTAGTTTAAAGTTCCTGATCTTGATACCCTGGAAGAGACGGCACAGTTGACTGTTAACTCAACGCTGAGCAGCCTGGAAGATACACTCTCAATCCTGGCAATACTTGAGAGCAGATCCTATAACGCAGTCGACAGATACATGAGCCAGTTGAATGTGTGTGCTCACCAGGTCGGTCCTAACGGATCCCAGGTATTTTCCAAGTCTCACATCACTGTACTGGGGGAGAAGGTCTATGCCACAATTAACTGCCTTCGCTGTACAGCTCACGCTGCGCTCTGAATGTAATGGCAGCTGTCAACATGTAACAGAGCTGAAAAGCAGAGTGGTAAATATTAGACAACTTCATAAGGAGAGACCTTAGCTTGGGGCAAGCTAGATAGGGACAGGTAACTAAAATACTTAATTTTTTTATGACAATGCTGCAAATGTTCCCTTAATAGCCTCTTTTGATTTAAATGCTTATCCACAATCTCAAGCCATATTGATGGTTTTGCTCTTCTTTCTACCACAGGTAAATCTGACCTCATCACCCAGCATTCTGGTTAGAGACGCGATACCGAGGACAGTACGACTAAAGCTGAGACCTGAACTCCAAAACTTCTCCAGTGAAAGCTGGGCAACCTGGTTCCAGCAGCAGCTGCCCTTATGGCTGTCTGGTATGAACAAAACCTATCTGGGATGGCTGGGACCAACATCTCTTGTGACTCCTATCAAGCTATGTGAGTTTACCAGTACTCTTATGGTTATGGCAGCACTGCAGTTAACTGAAACTAGTGTTTCAGCTGAGACTGCCACATTTTGGATTTCTAAGACAGAAGGGCTGAGCTCTGACTCCCTTGCTGTTCTGTTTATTAGCTAAAACCAAACACTGAACCACTAGGCAGGAATTGCACAGAGATCTTCCAGGTCACTTAATTTGCTTGTCACTGTTGGAAAGCCGTGAGCAAGTCCCATATATTCCA
>VYZV01033767.1:499909-511485 GCA_013401275.1 Pandion haliaetus | reverse complement strand
TACTTTTTATCAGCTCATAATTTAACAAATAACGCATTTGCTTATGCCTGGTAATTCCTCCTTCCCTCCGCTAGCGGCTAAACACATTAATATTTCCAGGCACAGTTTCATGCTGCTAAAAGGTGCTGGGGAGCCATCCTCAGAGCACAAAGTCCTGGAGCCGCTGAGCAAGTGCAGAGGCACCAGCTGAGCCACATCTTTCAGGGTGCTGCACCCCTGGAAGCCCCCCCCGAGCTGCAGTAACCCAGCGTGAGGGGAGACCAGGCCTCCTCCACCCGCTGTCCCCAGTGACTTCTCTGCGACGCGGGACCTTCTCCAAAAGTCCTCCCTCCGTTCCCCACCGCGTGCTCGGCAGCTATTACACGGCACCAGTTTTTTTGATTTTTTTTTTTTTTTTTTTTTTAAATCACTGCCAACCTGAGCTGGATTCAAACTGGTGACCTAGATGTGAAAGGATCCATAGCCCGTTACTAATCCCTGGAGTCTCTGAATCCCCTGTAAACTACTGTTTAATTCACTAACTCTGCTATTTAATCTCTAAAACATTACGAGCTGTGCCGGGCAGAGGAAACACTCAATCAAATAAAGCTTTATTATTATTGTGCATGCTGATAGGTCATATGAGAAGGGGATTGCTTTGCAAGTCTCTCTACTTCTTCCTCTTCTGAAGGCTCTCTGCTCCTTGACTTTAGTGCTGGTGGGCCCTGCTGCCTTGAGTCCTGCGTTTCCCCAAAGGGGACAGCAGCTTTCCCCAGCTCTTGGCAGAAGCAGTTTAA
This sequence comes from Pandion haliaetus, assembly GCA_013401275.1. Classification (NCBI taxonomy): domain Eukaryota; kingdom Metazoa; phylum Chordata; class Aves; order Accipitriformes; family Pandionidae; genus Pandion; species Pandion haliaetus. The sequence goes on along the minus strand of VYZV01033767.1, from coordinate 510,709 downwards.
TCTCTGCAGCCCACTCTGCTTCTGACCCGTCTGGCAGGGGAGGGATGAATGCCTGCCTTCAGCAGATCCTTTGGGCCCACAGATTACGTGGGAGGGGCCTCTAAAACCTAACTGCAAAAAGCGAGACCAGCAGCAGCAGGGTGAAACTCCTCGTAAAGGGTTGCGCCATTGCACCGGGGTGCACAAGGCAGTGAAAAATAAAAGACGCTGCTTTTGCTGATCGCTGCAGGATCCGAGCTCCCCCGGCAGGACGGGGACCCCACCGTGCTACCCATTCGCTGCTGGGGAAAACCCTGGTGTGCAGGACCTGCAAGCCGTCGCCAGGCTCATCACACAAGAGCTTGCTCTCTTTGTGAGGCCGCTCCTTTGGATGGGCAGAGACCATCTCCCATGTCAGCAAAACCAAAGGGATTCCAATAACCACAGCCAGTTAACCTTTTAACACAGCATTCGGGTCCAGATTGCCAGGACCATCTTAAATCACGAGATAAAGCACCTGCCTGCACTGGAAGCGTGTGAGGTTGGGGCAGAATGTGACCCACAGAGCAGCTTCAGCCCTTGCAAGGGCTGAATTTAGCCCACTGTTAGGAGATCATCAGCTTGCTTTGAAAATCCCAAGGAATTTAAATCCAGTATCGCCAGCTCCTGCAAACTATAGCCCAGCAGAATCCCTGGTCTATCTCCCAGTCTCTGACTCTCCCTCTCTTGCATACATACAATGTACATATAAATCAGCCTGTCACAGCTCATCTCTTTTCTGACAGCTGTAATTGCTTCAGACTATAAAAAATACCTATAGACAATAAACACAACACATGAAAACAGCAAAGAGAAAACGAAATCAAGGTTCCTTTAAATAATTCAGTTGCTCCAGCAGCAGAGGAGCCAGCAACTGAGTCCAGCTGTGAAGGTTCAGCAGCCAGAGAAAGAGAGCTTTGTAGCCTCCTCTGGGGATGAGAGAGTCTTTTTTCCTTCACTGATTTTTGACCACAGCAGAAGAAGAGTCTGCCGTACACGGGCTAAGCCGTTTGCAAAGCAGCACCTATCCGAGCACGAAATGCAGCCTCTTGCTTTCAGCTTCTTCCCTTTCTTCCTACTTAGATAAAAGTCTTTTTTTCTTTCCATGGCGAGCAACAGGCAGGAGACAAACAGAACGAGCAAAGCACAGGCACACTCCAGGTGTATATTTATCTCCGTATCTATCTCCTCAACCTCCTTCTTTCCAGCAAGGCTAAAGGCCCCCCTCTCCTGGCAGAGACCACAAACAGGGGAGCACAAGCAGCGAGGGCTGGCATTGCTCGGGACTGCGGTGGGAAGAGGAGCATCAGCACGGGTGGAGGCAGGGGAAGGATTTCCCCTGGGCAGATGGCAACTGGAGGGGAGGACTCCAAAACCATGGGCAGGGAATGGATTAGAAGGAACAAGAGCCCGTGGGTTTGCTTTGCAGAGGAGCATCTCTATCGGAGCTATCAGAGAGAGGTGATAGCTGAAAGAGGGAGTTTTTCAGGCAGAGCAGAGAGCAAATCAGTCCCCTAAAAATGCCCCCCGGGGAAGAAGCCCGGTGTTTGGCCCAGGCTGGAGTTTCCCACAGCCTGCTGCAAGGGTCTGCAAGGCCTGGGAGCCTTCCAGCAATCGCTGCCCCAGTCTCAGGCTTTTTGAGCAAAACCAAGCCCAAGCATCTAATCTGCAGATTTGAGTAGTCCCGAAGGCTGGCAACCAGATGCAAAACTGGAGTTAAGGTTCCTCTATCAAGTAAAACAGCATGATTGCTGCATTATTTTTCGGCTTTCTCAGAAATATCTAGCACAATTCTAGCATCTCTTTTGCATGTAGCTGCTTGCAGTGATGGTTGATAGATCCTCCAATACCACCCATGCCTATATACCTGCCTGCAAACCTATATACATACAATACCACACCTCCCCACACTGAAAGATTTTCATTCCTGAAAAAAAATATTATTTTCAATAAGTAGGTCATAGCAAGGCAATTTGTACAGCCAGATTTTTCTTTTAATTCCTTTTTTCCTTTTCAGGAAGCTGATAGATGGCAATCTATAACCCTAAAGTGGAAATTTATTTTTAATCTGAAATTGCCAAATATGATCAGAAACATAATTTATGCTCAAGCCATTCTCATTCCTTCAAAATGAAAACATGATTTCATAACCCCATTCGTGCTATCACATACCACATTATTCTCCAATAAGCCCAGAGTTGCAAAAAAGTGCTTAATTTTCTTGGCATTAGTCAGGTGAATGACACACAAGTCCGGGGCAGCCTTTCCTGAATAACTACTGAGCCCTCAGTGTCTACAAGCATTCACTGCAGACACAAAGAACGTGGGCTCCCGCTCCGCTCACCACGCTGACTCATTTATTCCCTCGTTAACAGTGGCCCCAATGAAGAAACAATGATTGAGAGTCTTACTTGGCTGGAGCCATTTTGAGCCCTTCTTGCCCCAAAGGCATTCCTGTGCCGAGCTGGAGAAATTGCCCATTCGGGGACATTTCTAGGCCAGTTTTCTGAATGCAAGAAGCATCCTCATGGGCACTCAGCCCTCAATCCCTTACACCGAATGCAGGCAGTGACTACCGGCACCCTCTTCATGGTGTTTAAAAACAACGCAGGAGACCCCATTAATCCCCACTAAAGATGCCATTAATATTTAACTGGCATTTATATAAACTTACAGTAACCATCCTATTAAATTCGAATGAAGTGTGCTTTTGGGAGCCTTCCCCTAAAGCCACGCCGGGATCTGCTGCCCTGCTGCCTGCACTTTGCACCAGGCGCCTCGCTGTAAAAAGGAACATTTTGTTTGCCCTTTAGAAAACTGCTGGGCTTGGGTTTGTCGCTTGCTCTCATGCGTACTCAGGGGCTTGGGATTTTCAAGCACGAGTTAACTCCTTCCAGAGCACCCCCGGCTGAGCTGCACTGCCTCGTGCTCGCTGCAGCCAAGGGGCTGGAGGACCAGCTGCCCTGAAAAAAGGTTGCAAAAGCCTGTCTCAAGCTGGTGCTTCAAAGCCAAAGCCAGCAAAGGATTTACCTCCTTGCAACATCTCAAGAGGGAACCCAGAAGATGCCACCTGAGGAAGAGGAAAGCCTCATCACTAGGGGCCAAAATACCCCATATAGCACTGCCGTCCCTGATAATACACAGAGATACACGACAGCATCCCCGAGGATGCTCTGATGTACATTACAGATGGGCCAGGCAGTGCTGCAACTTGGACATGAGCTCGGGGACAGATGCACAGCAGTCCCCGAGGTCTGTCTTTTCCTTGAGGATTACTCCTTTCTCCCACGGTTCTCGGTGTTTGAGCCTTTTACAGCAGCCCAGCCAACACAACATGCGTATTTATGAAGTGACACCTCCATATGTGCAGCCGTAATACAAAACATCTATACAGGGAGTTTAAAAAAACAATTGAGGAGATACCGAGCCACGCTGCCACAGTGAAAGTTATGAACTGGGATTGATCCTTGGTACAAATCAATATTGGTTTTATATAAATCTGTTTCGTGTTGCATTGTTGTGAGGTTACGTCACTGTATTAACGCTCCGAAAGGCATGCTTTACCCTCACTCCGCATCCACAGTGGTATTCGATCAGCATGAATCAGGTGTCAGCGATAGCTGACGACATCAGATAAAACCATGCCATTAGCCATCTAATAGCATTTTATAAGCGTATGACATTAACCCAGTGCTCTACAACTCAATCCACTCTACGCTTTAACAGGAGTAAGTGCACACGGGAAGAGCGAAAAAGCTGAATAGGCTGAAAAGCAAAGCCAGCCACGCCTCAGGTCCCACCGGGGACATTTGGGAGCTCCAACCTAGCTACCTTAAATGTGAAAACATGAGCTTCTCCCCCTTGAACTCCTGCCTACAGTTTGGGGGCATTTGTGAGCTCTGTGCTGGATAACCCTTTAGAGGAGCAGCTCCAAGAGTTGCTGTGCCTTCTCCTGGGATGGCCCCAAACAGGACACACCAAGCCAAGCCTTCCCCAGCCCATCTGGTTATCAACACTTGCATCCCAAACTCCAAGGAGAAGTGAGAAGGTAAATGTCCCTGGCTGATACTGGACCATCACCACATTCACCCTCCACCCCTCCACCTCATTTTCGCCAACCAAGTCCTTTCCTAGCAGAAAGCCGCTCGGTCCACACAAACCAGGCGGAGCAGGTGAGAGGAGAGGAGTAGATATCTTGATTTAGACCACGATGTTCAATAAAGAGCAGATATTGAGAGCAGAGCCCCTGAAATCCCTCTTTCGAAACCACCGAGCACGCTCAGCAGCTCTCAATGAAACCCCAACCCACTGCCAGGTGTTCAGCATCTTTGAAAAATCAGACTTTCCTGGAGACACTGATTTGCCTTTTGCCTGCAGCTGCCTTTGGACCTGGATCAGTCACCTTCAAAAACAGGGTGGCGAGATGCAAGCTTTGCTCTCTGACTCCGTAACAGCCACAGCCAAAAGGAGGCTTCTTCAGATGTACCTCAAACCTGAATGCCTGCACCTTCGCGGGGCCCGTCTTTTGCCAACCTGAATTCTCATCTCCCAAGGTGCCGAGGTTGCCAAATTGCTCGAGCGCGCCTCGGGAACAAAAGGCGGGCGCGCCGCTGTCTGCCTGTATCAATTTCAGTTTTGCCACTGGTCCTCTGACCCTCGCGGTGCTATGCATCCAAGAATAATATTAATAATAGTCATGCCATTAAGCAAGATGCTTGGTTTGAATCTGAAGATTTTGAGAAACGATCTCATAAATTTAATTCCCGGGATACCATCTTTGAGCGTTAACAGGCACAGTTGCCTCTGAATTCTGGGAAATGAGCATAATTATATGGAGATCGACAAGGCACAAATGCCAAGAATTCTGTTAACCTTTAATACTGCAAAAAAACTCTCCCCTTGTAATTATCTCTTTCCTTTGTCTTAAATGTTACTGATGAATATTTAGTGGGATAAGCAAATAAAAGGAGGCTGAGGGGTGCATGGAAGTGCAGCCCTCTGCAGAGTAAGTCTGCAAAGCTCACAGCTTCACTGCGGGTCGGGGCTGGGGACAGGCTGGGACCCTGGGTCACGAAAACTGCCACATGGGGCAATGACACCCCCGCGGTGACACACAGCCACTGCAGAGCCAGTGGAGGGTAATTTGAGTTACACCAAAATCCGAACTAATTCCCAGCACTGCTGCAAATGCACCTTCACCCAGGTCCATGACGTGGGCACAGAGTGATCCTGCGGCCCCCAGCAGGACAGTTTCAGGTGCCCTTTCTCCAAAGCGAACTTTGTCTTGGAATATAACTTCCTGGGTAAAAAACACATCACCTTTCAAACACATCCTCCCTAGGGTTGCAAATGGCACTGCCCTCTTGCTGCACATCGAGTCTGATGGAAAGAAGATTTTCTCCCGGCGTGAACTGCATTAATATCTGTCACCACTCTGGCATTTCTGCCTATAATGATGAAAAATATGTGCAGAGAATGCGGGGTGCTCTCAGCATCGCCTCCCTCCCCATGAAGCGAAATTAGAAGCAGCTGCTCCTGTTCCCGTCCTTTTTATGGCCCTACAGCATTATCTCTGGAAGCTTATTATTTGGGAGATGGCGTGGGGATAACGGAGACTCATGACCTATCCATATTCAAAATGTGCCTTGCTGCAGACGGGGGCTCAGCTCTCCCCTCCCCTGAGCTGGAGACCAGTGTAAAGGTCACTCTCCTCTTTTAATATCGCGTCAGACCGACTGCTGGGTGAACAAGAAAAAGAAAAAGGCACATCTCCCCCGCCGGACAGAGAAAACCCATCTGTGTCTTGGGAGGAGTGTGCCAGCACGAGATGGTTGGGCTGTAACCACCTGCAACACCAAACGCTTTCTGATCACTGTCCAGGAGCCCTGGAAGAGGTGGAAGGAGCTTCCTCCTGGCTTTGAAGATGCCGCTTTCAACCGCATCCCAGCCAGCAGACGGACCTGCTGGTTGGGATGAGCAAGGAGGCAACAAATCCTGTGCCATGGAGGAGGGGGATGGCAGCACATCCCTGCACTTTGCCCCCAAATGCTGCAGGCAGCAGGGGGGACAAGAGGATACACCGTCCATGAGTGTGCCAGCCCCAGATGTAAACACATCCCAATTTAACCAACACTGCCCAGGCCACCGAGTTTGTGAGCTGGTCCACCTCGGAGTCCCGCAGTCCCACCGGGGGGGCTGGGTGCCATGGGAGAAGCTGGAGCAGTCTGCAGAGCAAACTTTCCCTCCAGCCTCAAAGAGAGGATCCCTCCTCACAGATCCCTCCTCCCTTGTTCCAGGAGGAACGAAGCCAAAGCAGTATATATTCACAGAGGACCAGGGAGAAAAATGAAATAAAAGAGGTTAGCTCATTAAGTATGACACCTACCCCTCCCAAGAGAGGTCTGAGGAACCGGCTTTGCAGTTGCCAGAGGAGGAACATGTGTCAAAGCCCAGAGCCAGGGCTGCTAACAGCAGCGAGGGCTCCAAACCTCCTCAAGACAGGCGACACCACAACCAGCTCAGGGCCTGGTGTCCCAGTTGCCCCATCCACCACCCCCCCAGTTACTTCTGACCTCAGGACACGGCAGATGTTTGCCCTCCTCCCTTCCCACTCTCTTTTTGCCTGCCGTCAACTGGAGCAAGCTTTCTAGTCTCCAAGCTGCTTTTATGCCCCTTTAAAAGGTTTATAAAAGCTGTCTTTATATTCCAATAAAGGGATATAAAAACAACCTTTTTCGCAGTTCAATAAATGTGGTTAACTTTTCCCCCCATTAATACTTTTTAACTCGGCACTGAGCGCATGCGTGGGCTGCTGCAGGGCATGGAGAAGGACAGTGCTTCGGGCATCTCACCCCAAGGCAGGAGACAGCAGAGCATCCCGAGGCAGAGGGACCAAGAAGCCAAGCTCAGGTCAGGCTGGGAGCACCAGGCAGGTCTGATGCCAAACAGAGAGAGGCTTCATGACCTAAGCTGCTGCTCAAAAAGGAGAGAAATGAGGCTACAGCAAGAAACTAATCACCAGCTACCCTGTGCTGGTGAATTTACACCAGAGAAAATACCTCCTGAAAGCTGGCTTGGGCCCAAGGAAGGGCTGTGCTGTGGCATAACAAAAATACAAAGTCCATGCGATGGACTACATACATCAAGGGGCGAGCAGTCGCCCAGCGGGGTTTTGCCTCTCCTGGTAAAGCCCCCTTGAACATAAGTGACGATAAACTGCAGCCACCCTGGTCAGCAGCCTTGCGCGAACTAGCCAGCAAGCCACAGCATCTAGGACTGTGCCGCCTTTCCTCGTGGGTGACAAGGGACAGGTCCCTTCACCGCTCACTGGCAACCCCCTGCTCTTCGCAACATCCATTTAGACCTTACGAACAGCGGGTCAGGAACCGTCCCTTTCAGAGCATCAGTGCCACACGTAGACCGATGGGACCCTGCTCCCCACTGCAGCCTCCAGACATGGCTCTAATTATTATTTACCGTTTGCGCAGCCATCCCGTGACTTGCAATCAGTCTTTCTCCAAAGTGCCTCATTCCTTGGAAGAGGATCTAAACCCATCCTGCCGCCTGTCCAACAGCCTCTCCGGGCATTAAAACAAGGAGGTTTATTATTTTTTGTGACAGCCTGTTCTGCAAGGTGAACACAACTCGTATGAATCAAACCGACCTGGATTTCATACATCATTCCCCAGCACCACCAACATGAAGGGCAGGAGGGGGGTCTGCTGCCGAATACAGAGCAGAAGAGCGTGTTTATCAGTGGTGTTCTATTAGGGATCGGGAGGCCACAGGGCACTGGCACCATGGCTGCTGGCATGATGCTGCCAGAGGGAGAGGAGCGGGAGAGATGTGAGTCCATAAATAAGGCGTGCCTGGCATGAGCAGCTATCGGGAGCCAAAATTGAAGCCCGGCACCAAGGCAGCGAGAGCATTTCCAGTCTATGCCCCAACTCCCTGATCTAATTTATCCCCTCCCTGCCCCTTCACACATACCGTGGGATGGGGAACAAGCTGGCCAGGGCAGGAGATCTTGCATGCTTTCGCCGAGAGGCTCCTTGCCCCAGCCGCACACCCTGCCCCAGCTCACTCCTTCACACCCCAGCAGGCAGGCTGAGCCCGCGCTGCCACCGCCGGCTAATTAATAGCTAATTGCCATTACTGGGCTCTTTTTTGAAGGCTGCAGGAGAACGATGAGGGCAAAGGGAGAAGGTGAGCATGCGGGGCTCCCTAGGGAATTCAGGAGTGTTTACAGTCCCTGGCACAAGAAAATCCATACTCATCTTGGCTCCAGGAGGCAGGGCTGCCCTCCCATGCTCCTATTAGCAATTTCCAATCATCTTTTATTAGGCCTGCATTGATTTGCTGCTCATTTTGGTGGGAATGAAGGCCTAAGAGCCTCGACCCGGTCTCAGCCGAGGAATCCAGGCGTGGAGCCGATGGTGCCGGTAGCAGAGCGGAGGGGAGAGATGGGCTGGGATGCTGACCCGGGTTCAGCTGTGCCATTAGCAGAGCAGAAGCTGCCATTTCAAAACAGCCTTGCATGTCTCGCTGCGTCTTTTCCACAGCCGGTCAGCACATGTAGAAGAGGGACCAAGGGCAGGAGGGGCTATGGGCTCCTCCTGATATTTATTTAGGGAGCTTCTTCCATGCTGGGGAGGGGGATTTTTCCTAGCAGGGATTTCTGGAGCCCTGTCCCTGCCTGCTGGGAGAAGTCACCCGGATCCTACGCTCCTGTGTAGAGCAGCTCAGGGCCAGTTAATACCTCCCAGGAGAAACAGGCTCCTAGCGCTACACTTCTGTTTCCAAGCCAACATTTCCAAGTAGCTTGTGAAACACAAATTCTGTTAGGAATCATCTGAATATTTTGTTCTGATAATGCCACAACACCAGCGTACATATTAGTACACACACCACACAGAAAGGAATATTTGAATATCAAAACAAAGTGAATTTACAGGGTTTTTTTTTTTTTTTTTTTTTCCCTTCCTGGCAAAGGCATCACTGCAAGTTATCAGTTTCCAACTGTTTGCACCACAGCTTTTCCGTGCGTGTCCCTGCTGTCATCAAACCTGCTGCTCTCTGCACCCCGTGTCCTTACATAACCCGAGACGTGCAGACACGTGTACAAATGGACCTCACAGCCCTCGGGGAGGAGACCCCAGTGCCAGCAGCACAGCAAGCAGAGGAGACAGTGGGAGATGCAAACCTCCATGCGTCTGAGCCTCAGATATATCCCTCTGCACCCAACAGCACCCACCTCATCCCATCACAACACCCACCTCATCCCATCACAGCACTGCCCTTTCTAAGCAGACCGAGGTGGGCATGCATTGAAAGCCACAACTTTGTTGCATTTAGACTTGATTATATATTTAAAAAAAAAAAAAAGCCCCTGTGTTTAAAGAGCAAGAGCCACTCTCTAAAACACCCCAGGAAATATTAAAATGGGAGAGCCAATTCAGAGGAGAGCAGTTCACAAATGCCTGCGGTGAGGCGGATGAAAGCCAAGGGCTGCAAGCCTTGGATGTGCCTCACTTCAGATGGCTCAGGAGAAAATACAGACGCTCTTAAAACTCTGCCCCAGATCTGCCAGCACAGAAACTTTAACTCTGCTTTGAACCAGGCAACTGAATTATCTCCCCGGGAAGCGGCTGCCTCCGGGCAGTGTTTGGGAGGCGATGGGGAAGCGCAGCCTGGCCCCTCGCTGATGCGGATGATGGATGGTGGCCGAGATGATGCTGCGGGAGCGACTGTCACCGAGCCGGGCGATGCTGAGGCTGCCGCACTTCGGACCCTGCAAGGGATGGGTTAAGGAGAGAGGGGGCTCTCCCAAAATTGCCCTGCATGGGGATGTGGTGGTGAGCTCTGTGCTGTGATGAGGTAAACTTTGCCACTAGGAAACAAGGCTTTGCTTCTAAGCACACATCTCTGATGCCAATTACGAGCACGCAATGAGCAAATTGGGTCCGATCCAGAGGGCCTGAGAGCAGCAGCTCTTCAGCTTTGAGACAGCCCTCATATTATTTAAGGATCTGTTGCCCATTTTTAACTCCTCTTGGTTTTTTTCCCTGTATACCTTCAGGCAGCCAGGGAAGAGGACAGAGAGACGACACCTGGAAAACCATGAGACGTGAAGCCCTACAATAAGCACGTCGTTTGATTCCCCCTTCTCTCCCCATCAGCGGACACTGGTGCCCCGCAGCAAAAAAAGATTGAGGGACTTTTGTCCCACACTGAAACTGGGCTGTCAAAGTCCTTGCTGGCACCCATCGTGCCTTTTGACTGGCATCAGCGCACAGCTAGCAAATGAAGCGGGCCAAATTTCTCCCTGGTGTAGCTTAATTAAAGTCAATGATGTTACACCAGGGAGGAACCTGGCCCACTGTCCTGAGCTGGAGTCCACAACAAGTCCAGCTGGCAACTCACAGGCAGCTCAGCGGTGGCAGGAAGGATCCCTGGCACCGGGAGCAGCGCTGGGAACTGTATTCGGCATTTGCAAGTGGGAGAGAGACTCAATAAACACAGCACTAAGTAAACCAGATCCGTAATAAATAACAACCACCAGCGTTTCGCCTCTTCCAAATGCTACAGAGAACCGGACCAAATTGTCCTCCCAACTCCCATGAGCGGTTGGGACATTTCATTAGCCTTATTACACTGACAGGGAAAGAGTCACTGGGAGCTTAATAATAATAAAAATCCATTATGTTACAGCGCTCGTCATCTGTGTATCTCAACCAGCTCCAAAAGGCAGGGAAATGTCTGTGCTCGTTTTAATGGGGGGGG
>VYZV01033767.1:456973-499895 GCA_013401275.1 Pandion haliaetus | reverse complement strand
TATGGGGGGGGGGGGGAGGCGCGGAGATGCACGAGGGGGTCAGCAATTAGCCTCGGATCGCTCTTCAACCCAGACCTGAAGTTTGCCAAGTGGTGCCACTAAGCCACGTCCAGGCTGGGCTGACAAGCTCGAAGCCGCAAGTGGGATGGATGGGGCAAGCTGCTGTTTCACAGCCTTTAATTGAAGGAGGTTTGTGCCTGGCTGGAGGGATCTGCTACAGCTCAGTTCCATCTGCCCAACTGAACCCATGCCAACAGATCCAGGGGAGGTCCCACCAAAACTTCAACGTGGTTATACGCTAACAGCACGAGGGGTGCAATTACGCAGCAATGGTGGTATGATTACGTGGTAGCTATGCTTTCCACACCTGTAATTTCTGCTACACTCATACAACTCCAAGGCTAGCTCCATGGCTGCAAATTAATTAGAGTCTAAGTGCAAAATCAACGGTGCCACTGAATGCTAAAACCACACAGCCGCAGTGACCAGGAAGCCAAAGCCACAATTGAGGAGATGCAGGTAACCTTACAGCTGAAATGTAGAGAAATTCCAGTTATAGGGACTAGTGGGTGGTGATGAGGTTATTCAAAAGCCTTACCATGGTGTAATTACACTGTATTCCTAAGGTAATTACAGCCCCGCTATTATATGCTACAACCCTCCATTTCATGCCTAATCCCATAAGGTGGATTCAGAGGGATAAAAGGCAGCAGCAAGAGACACCTGACTGTTGCAAGAAGGAAGGACAGACACGGATTGACAGACGCAGCAAAAGGAGAAGAGGTAGGAATGGAAATAAATGCTCCAGGCATCCGGAGACATCGCTAACGCCAAGACAAGCCCAACAGGCATGCCGACACTCTGATGCTCCGGGGATTCAGACCAGACAAGGGGGAAGAGCTGGGCTCGGTTGACTGGGATCTATTGAGGACGTATAAGCATTCATCAAAAGCCAATCTGCTTTTGAAAAGCAGAAAAAGAGGTTACTTCGGATTAATTTTTCACTTCAGAAGCTTTATGGGTGAGTTCTGAAACTGTCAGGTCGAGACACTTCAATATTTTCTGAACAAAAACCTCGAGTGCTGGTTCAAAACGCCTCTCATTTGGATTGTCAGGTAATTTGTACCCAAACATTTAAATAAAAAATTTCTGTTGGCTCATCTGTTTTTTGGGGGGAGGGGAGGAGTATTTGGAGCTTTTGTTTATTTCTCATTTTCTGCAATTTTGATTCTTCATAGGCTACTTCAGGGTTGAACAGGAAGGGGCAGGGGAAGGAAACCTAAAAGCCCACTGCAGAGAGGGAGAGCATCCAGCCCTGGCTGAAGGGATCAGTTCACCCCTTACAGCCCCTGCCCCATGTCACAGCTGAGCATGTTGTGGTCCTTAGGGCACTTTTTCTGGCAGCACCATGCTGGTCCCCTCTGATGCAGCGATGGAGGGACAAGACATCTGCTACTCCTTGAGGCCACCCCAAACAGGGGATGGGCTTGGGCACCCCACTCAGGAAGAGTGGCCCCCCAGCAGCCCAACCCCGAGCCACCTTTCCAGAAACTACCAGAGTTTTCCGGACGCTGCCATGGCTTTCTGCCTTTCAAGGCAACGGGATTTTTGTCCATCGAGCTCAACCTGCACATTTCCAGGGCTTGCCTACACCCAGACCAGCCTGGGGCTCCTTCACCACAAGGTTGGGTAAATATTCAGCTCATTAACTTCCACCAAGCTCCATCAGGTCCCATTTGGACCTCCGATGCTGCACGAGCTTATTTAAAACTAACTCGGGTTACTCAGCGCAGCCCAGTCCCAGCCGGGCAGACAGACCTGATGTGACTTACACGCAGGTCTCCTGCTGCTCCGTAACTCCACCTGATTTTATTTGCCTGGTGCTATTTGCATTCGTATTTCCACTTGCTCACGAGGCGGCGGGTGGGAACATGCGGGCACAGGAGGGGACGTGCGGTACCATATCCGCGGCATAATTCTACAAGGTCTCCAAATAACCCAAACCCTTTCTATTGCACAGCACGTCACTGCAACGAGTCACTATTCCCCCTGGCGCTCAAAAAACATTTATGCAGAGCAGACCTGTGGGCATGAAAATACAATCAGATGGGACGCAAACTGTGCTTTTGCTGTTTTTTTGTGGTTTGGGGTTTTTTTCCTTCTTTTTCTTTGTTTTAAGTCTGGCTGGGCCAAATTCTTTATCATCTGCTTCTGCAGAAGCCGCGCAGAACTTGTGGAGCACAGCATCGCCACAATTACAGAGCAGAGCAAATCCTTGAGGGATGCAAGACCACATCCCCAGGGAGCAACTCCTAAATTTGCAATCATGTGGACCTGCTCTAGTCCCTCTGGGTGCAGTTTCACCCAGTGAAACCCATCCTTCGCAAGGTGTGAGCATGCCTGCGGTGGGAAATACGAGCTGAGGTATTGCAGGAATAGCTTCCCCATCTCCATTAGGGGCTCAGCTAAGCCATGAAGCCTGAAAGTTGATTATATCTTTCATTAGGAATGACTGAATGATGTTTTTAAACTGCAAAATGAACTCGCAGCTAAGAGGAAACACTTTCTTGGCGAGGCCGTAGAGTAGGTTCCCCATGGAATAGATGCAGTTGTGAGAGTCAAAATTAAATTGATATTAGAAAATTTCCTGAGGGAAAAAAGTCATACGCTGCCTGCAGAAATGGTATCTCACAGAGAGCTGGCTAGAAAATGGAAATCTACTGAAACTCAAATACATATATTTTTTTAATAAAAAAAAAATTAAGAAATCCCCTAACTTCCCCATCTCAGCAGAAATTCCCAAAAAGTAAAATTTCCCTGGAATGCCTTTCCCCCCACCCCCCAGCCTCCTTGGAAGTACCTCTTCAGCTAACACAAGAAGGACATTTCAGCTAGTTCCCAGCTCCTGGCAGAGTCATCTGGGTTTCACAAACTCCCTGTAGATGGGACACAATGTGGCAAGTTGCTTTCCAGGTGGGCTTGCCTGGGGGGGGTATCCTCCCAGCCTCCCAGCAGGTATCCCTGGCCAGCAAGGACAACTCCTCCTGGCTTAGTCGTCAGACAGCCAAACCACTGAGATCCTTCCAGGCAACCAGCCATCATCTAAATTTAGATTTTCCCAATGGAAAATCAATTTTGCTGGAAAAATGGAAGTTGTCCCAGGAAACCATGTGGTTTTCACTATAAAGGTACTTTCTGGAGGGGGAACGTTCAATGGAAGATTCCCAGGCAGAGTTTCAAAGATGGCTTTCTCCATCCTTACTCGCCGTGCCCTGATGTGCGTTTGGGAATGGGCAGATGGGGGCAAAGCAAAAAGATGCAGATGCAAAAGCAGAGAGCAGACCACCCAGGTGGAGACATGAAAATCTCTCATGCATCAGCTTTCCCTTGTCTACCTCCAACCTGACAAAAGCACCAGGAGCTTGCATGCTGCAATTTGCATTCACAGGGAGAGCGGGGACCGCTCCAGATGCATTCACAAGGGGACCCTTCAGATCAGATTAACAAAAAGCCGCCGATGGTGACAGTTCCTCTGCTGCACCGTCGCCTGCTCACCATTTACTGTAACAGCCTCTGAAAAGGGACACAGGTTCCTTTGGCATTTATGCACTACTCAGTCCAAGGAAAGGTGGAGGCTCCTCGGGGAGCACAGCCTTCAGGCAAGCTGGAAGGATGATGCCAGCACCCACTTGCCCCCCACCCTAGGGCATCGCTCCTGGACATGCTGCTCGTCCCAGCCCACCAGCACGGGGACGCAGACATCCAGCCTTGGCACCGCTTCAGATGCCGTCTCTCCCTTGCCTATCACCAATTTTCTTAAATAAAAGCATCCAGCATGGCCAGCTTCCCTCCAGTGATGAGTCGAAGCTGACAATGCTTCACACCTCCCCAGCTCCTTTCCAGCCCTGCAATAGAGGGCTGTCCCTCCATCATTACGACCCAAGCCAGCACAGCACCACACCCCTTAAAAACCCTCCCTCGGAGCACCTCCATACCTCCACTGCTCCCAGTTAGACACACATTCCCTCTCCCCACCCCCCCAAAGCTTCATTTTGACTTCTAAAATAAAAACGGTCGTAATTAAGATGGGCTGGTTTTATTAGCCTACAGGTTCCAGCCATATTTCCGTGCTTTTTTCTGCAACCCCAGCACCTCAAAGCTGCTGCTAAATCAAAGCCCAGATTCCTGCGCAATCGCATGATGCCAGTAACATTAAGAAAAACATCAACTCTGATGAGACCTACGAGACCCGCAGTAAAAACAGGAGGGCTGGTAGCACTGCGCACATCTGCTGCCAGCAAGATCCTCTGCACCTTTGGCAGCTGATTCCTGCTCTCCAGGCTGGTATCAAAAGGGGTCACGGCAGCATCAGGGAGCCCCATGCCACCCACTGATCTCAACTTTAATAGCACCATCACCAAATCAGCCCTCGGAGAACGCAAACTCAAAAGACATGCTCCTGAAGGCGGCTTGTGCAAATCTGCAAGGCAGCGGGGCCCAAGCAAGGTCAGAAAGGGAAAAATTGGTGGCAAAGAGAAGCCAGGACCTCAAGAGTCCAGGCTTTGAGAGGGAAGCTAATAAAAAGGCATCATCCCTTTACAGACTGTGAATTGTTGCTTAAACCCGAGGATCACAGACAGCCCTCTCGTCTTAAGGGGAGCAGTCAAGTGAAGAGATTTCCTAGCCATTAAGTCAAGCTATAAAGTGCCCGCAGTAAAGCAGGGTAAGTGGAATTTATCATGGCACCACATAGACTGTAGGGCCAGGAGAGAGCTGGCTTGGGTCAACAGGTTGACCTCTCGCGCTGTCTAAAGATCCTTCCCTTCATCATCCCCATTAACATTTTGTTTCCCACGCTGCCAGCCAGCGCCTGCGCTCCCTCCCTGGGGACTCTCCTTGCGCTGCCCGCTTGCTCAACTGCAGGGCACTTTCTTAATGGACGAGCAAAAAAACTTTCCCTTCCTTAGCTCTAGGCCACCGCTCCTTGTCCTACCACCTTTGGAGACCATGAATAATTCCCTTTCTTCATTTCCAACATTGCCTGGAAGGTATTTATAGGCTGTGATCACTTCCCACCTCCTCAGGAGGCTTCTCCTTTGCTAGACTATAATTTAGCATCAGAGCCGAGCAGCCCAGCCTTGCGATGCGCATGCCCAGGGAAGCCACCTCCCCAGCTTCTCTATTAACTACCAGGGAAGGAGTTTTATGCCGCCAATGATTTTTTTTTTTTTTTTTTTTCTCTAAAATCTGTGCAGGAATCATCCTGGACCCTCCCAGGCAGTGACACAGGTTTAAGATCCTCTTTGGTCATGGTCTTAAATAAATAAATATTTTAAAAAAACCAACCCACTTGCAGCCAGGAAGGGAAATCTGGGGCAAATGCTTTGCAGTCAGGGATGACAAAAGTTCCTCCAAACCCCTATGATCTGAGACCTCCACCATTCAACTAGTACCAGGCAGGTTTTTGTTTGGGATCGATCACCTTGTTTAGACCAGAACCAACAAAGCTCAGCAAGACCTGAAGCACAGAGAATGTTTTCTTGGTGGTGGCTGGTTGGAGTTGTCCTCATTTCTGCCTTTTTCTATTTCCTAGCAGAGGTAAGGCAGGACCAGAGACAGCAGAATAACCAATGGGAAGACAATTCCCAGGATGATTCCTGCCTCGTATCAGAGGAGCCAAAACATGCAGATGAAAACTCTGCAAATGTTTTGCAAGGGAACAGGAACCCTTTTGAAGATAGCTGATTTCCTAGCACAAACACTTCACCTGGCCCTGTGAGTTCTCTGCAAAACAGCTCGAGCCCCACAAAAAAAAAAAACCACTCAAAACCAAAAAACAAAAACCCAAAACTGTCAAAATGTTGTTAAGGAGGCTGAAATTTTCTGTTCGTTTCAAAGGAAGCCATCAACACCCAGGCCCAGCAGACTGGTGGCTGCATAAAAGTACATGTAAATCAGGTAGTCAGTGTTTCTGCCTTCTCCATGCAAGAGCCAAGCAGTTGCACTGCTCCTTGCTCCAGGGACAGCACAGGGTCACCTGTCCTGGGCAGGGAACAAAGTCCCCAGCAGTAGCATTGCTCTGCAAGCACCTCTTCACTTAATAGATGGTCATGGCCCTACCAAGTTCATCACTGTCACACTGGGAGAGAAAGCTTGCAGGCGCAATTCAGTCTGGTCCAGCTAGCATCACCTGGTTAATAGCTGGCTTCTCTCAGGCCATTAATTTTTGGGGGACTCGGGAAGAAATTAGCTTCACCTGGCTTTGGCTTGTCTTAAGATTGTTTGCTCCAGAAAGGAGGACAGAGTTGAAGGGGGACAGCCCCTGTCCTCGCCCACAGCCCCAGCACGAAGCACCGACCCCGCTGCACCCAAAAAGCACCTGTGGCTGTTGCACCTAAAAAGAAGCCGGACCCTGCTGCACCCAAATATGATGAGCTTGATGCCACTCTGCTTTCTCCTCCCTGCCTGGCTGCTTCCCACCCTCTCCCCCTTCCCTTCATGACTGAAGCCTCTCCTGCTGTCCCCAGGTACGCCCCGATCCCCAGAAATCCTCCCAGCCATCCCAGACCCCTCAGCCACTGCCCAGCAGTACAGATGGCCACTGAAAGCCTGGGGGAGGCTTTGCCGGCCCCCCCCTGCAGCACACGGGGGCTGCATGCAGGCAGCCCTGCCTGTACGCCACCGGGCACGCCAACGAGCCGTCTCGCCCCGTTTCCTCCTTTCCACCTGGCTGCTCTGCTGGCCCGGCTCCTGCCAAGAGCAGCGAGGCGAGGGGAACGGGGGGGAGCACAGGATGGATGGGCAGCGACTGTCAGCAACGCCGGTGCGGCACGGACATGCTGAATAAGTTCCTAGGGATGCCTTCCAGCTCTGGCCCCGGTGTGTTCACAGCTATTCCTCCTACCCCATCCCCTCGCCCCTGGCTTGCTTAAGCAGCAGTGTTCACGCTGTGGCTGGGGCACCATCCTTCTCGAAGAGCAAGAAAATGAAACCACTGGACCACACTCTGCAGGAGCAATACAGATGTTACCACGTGCTCCTGGCTCGCTCGCCAGGCTCGACTGGGACGATGAGACCCCGAGCCTGTGGTCCCCCCTAGAGCTTACCCAGAGCAGACCGAGAACGATGTCAGCCATCCGCACGCCAGCACGGGCTGTGCGTGCAAAACAGGCTGCAGGTGCCCAAAGCCGCACGCGACCCACTCACGTCCAAACTCTCAAGACACATCCACCCCCAGCTGCTGCCCAACCCCTCCAGCCCACTCTCCTTTCTCCGTATCCAGCAGCACAGGGCCGGGAAGCAGCCGGTTATAAAAGCCAGCTGGGAGGGAGGGATGGAGGAAGCTGCTGCTTTTTGACAAAGCCACAACACAGCTACAGCGCTATGAGCTTCCCCTCCCCACGCAAGCGCCGAGAAGAGGATTGGTACCCTGGGTGCAGCAGGCTGGGGGCTGATAGGATGCATCAGCTAATTTGCACTAATGGTACCAGAAAGGCGGGGAGTGCTCTCCAGAGGAGAATGCACTTGAGCAATAACCTAAATAGACACGCGTTTCCAAGCAAAAAGTCCTTGAGGAGGGAAAAGAGGCCCTACAGTTGAATTTCTTTCCCCACCTGCACCGAAGCTTGGCTGGGGATGTTGGAAAGGAGCTGCCTGGGCAGGGAAAAGCATCGGATCTGCTATCTGGGGAGCAGCTCTTGGAAGAAGCCGGACTACGGCTGGACGTCCAGCCCCACTTTCGGAGCCCGCTTGGACAGACTGACAGCAGCCCTGGGCAGAGCGCAGCCCGGAGCGTGCTTGGCTCGCTCGTCAGCCCAAAGCAAAAAAGTCAGCCCATCTGTGCTGCGACAGGTTGATATAGAGGGAGAAATGCCTAAGTAAAATTCCACAACAGGGCATTAAAAAGATGTAATAAAATATACACGAGTTATTAAATATTGTCATCAAGATGAACCATAAATCAGAGATTTTATGGTTTCTGATTATAAATTCCATTTATTCTGTAAGCGTTTAAAGAAAGAAAAATGGAGACTCAGTAAAGATTTAAGCCCAGTCATGATGCTGCTGATATTTCACTGTTGCTTGTGGATGTCATGTCTGTGGGAACCTAGTGTTGGGTGCACAGATGCCTAGAAGGAGCCTCTCGCCAGGCAGCCTGCCATACCATGAAACTCCTTGCGGACACCACTACAGCTGCTCCTGCCCGTGCAAACACGATGACAGGGTCCCTACGCTGCCTTCCCCACATGTACTATACGTTTGCACCTTCCCAGGCACCGCTTCTCCTCCTCACCTCTCTCCACACCCTGCTTATGTGTTGCAAGGCGCAGCTGACTTTTGCTGAGAGAGAAATCAACATCATTTGGGGGAAGGGAAGGATGAAAACAGCGAACGTATGTGGGAAATACTACCTTCCCCCCCTCCCCGCCCCTTCAAATGCCAAGAGAAATATCAAAGAAATCGCTTTCTTGGAAAGACTCAAGGGTTCAAATAAATCAAGTGTCAGTCACCAGTGCTTCCCCTCACCGCCCCAGCAGGACGGTGATGTTTCTCTCGTAGCTGGTATTTCCCCTTCCCACTCAGCCCCCGGGGCAGAGGGAGATGCAGAGGGACCAAGCTGCACCTCCTGTCGCCACAACGAAACTTCAGGAGAAGCAAACCTTGAAAGGTTTTCTGTGGGAAAACAAGCAAATGGACAGCCCATGCACATACCCTTCCAAGGGCCACCTTGGCTCAAGGCAGCCTGAAGCTACCAAAAAACCACTCTGCCCTGATATTTTTAGAGGCGGCAGTACCCGGGAGCCTCAATAGCCCTGCCACATGCTAGAGGTGCTCACTCCAAAATGAGTATTATTTCCTATATTTAATGCCCATTCCCATTTTTCAGGGTCACAAAATGGCGTTAGACATTCCTTCTCCAACCCCAGAATTGGTTGACTCGGTCCCCGACCCGCGTTTTTCAGCTAAGACCCTTGCAGAAACACATGCGTGATGTACAGCTTTACATGGGCTGTTTCCGTTCACCTTAATCCTTTCACCATCCCATTGCAGTTTGTTTGCAGGGGGGACCAAAGCCCACGGACGCAGAACCATAACCCAGGCAGTTCAATCCCATCCCTCAGATGGGCTGGGTGGAAGGTAGACCACAGGGCAGATCCTGTTTAATTAGGGCTCGTAAAAATGGCTCAGTGCTGCACCAGAGAGTGGGGCTGATTTGCAGCTGCCTTTAAAACCAAGCAGGGTTACTGCTTCAGCAGTTTTCCCAGCCAGTTTTATGGATGCAACAATAAAGCAAAAAAAGTTTGCGTGCCGAGAGTTTTAGTGCTGAAGCATCTGATAACGTCACGCCAGCTTATCGTGGGATCGAGGGAAGGAGGGTGCTGGGATGGGGAGCAGAGACGTGGACAAGCTGCAGGAGGGAGGCAAACCCAGCCTTGCTAAGCCACAGAAGCTTCTCAATGGGGAGATAAGACGCACTTAAAATGAGCTTTGCCGTATTTCCAAATAGCCTGTGCAGAGGTTTATATCCTTCCAGATGAAGCAATGATGGGCTGCCAGGCCTGGGAGCTGCTGGCCTGTATTTATCTGCCCATCGGGGAGCAGCTATTCACCGCGGCCCCAGCGCTGAAGTGGCTGAGGTTTACGAGGTGCGCCATGGAGGGGACCCCACTGAGCCAGGCACTGCACCATGCCTCAATCAAGGGGAAACATTGGGATATATCATCAACACCTATTAAATAAGGATTTTATTTTTTTTTAAATTACTGGGTAGAAATGCTGCCTCCCCCTCCCAAACTCCTGCCGAGCATCGCAGGCTGCACCTGAACCGCTGCGCTTTACAGCCCAGTGCACATTGCTGGGCAAGCTCTGCACCTCGCAGAGCAGCTGCTTGCAGAGGGCACCCACTAGGCCAGGGGCTGGGCTGGGAGACAGGAGCAGGGGTGAGTTTATTCCTGATGCTGAGCCTCCAGCGTGGAGCCTGGCCTCTGCATGAGGGGAGCCGGTTGCTCGTGAGAGCGCCCTGATGCTACCACAGCCCTGGGCACGAGCAAGACAATGCAGGTGGGCATTTGGAAAGATGCACTAGCAGATGAGGTAAACAAGGGGAGAAAAAGTTAGGAAAGGAGTAGCACATGAGGTTTGTGGGATAGCAAAATAATCAGAGGATGAAAACTTCCCTCAATGCCTGTACAAATCAGTGCTTCCCTCTGCTTCACTAGCCATGGCTTTAGGTAAAATTCTGATGAAGCAAGCTTTATGCATGAAAAAGGCCAATTTAAAAAAAAAACAACCCAGGGCAAGTGTAAGGAAAAAGAAGAACAGAGTGAGACTGATGGGGTCAGGGCACTGTTAAGGATGTCAATACCCATCACTCACCAATAACCTTTCTGTAACTCCTGACCTACCAGTGGCTGTCGTGAAACCGCAGCAAAATTAAAACAGAAATGAAGCAGCATTAGGTCCCATCGAGAAGAGGCAGCGGCTGACAGGCAAGGTAAGGGCCTGACGTGGAGACAAGAGAGGGCACGGCGCTGAGCCTGCCAACCTGCGCCGAAGCGTCCCCCTGCACTCCCGGGAAAAATGCAAGGGATGCAGGATGCGGTGGGTGGGAAGGGGGAGTGGGTCAGACGTGTGCTGCCCGGCGCAGCAGGGCATGGAGGAGGCGATGGCTCGTGGTTCAGCTGACAGCAGCGGGCTGGCAGAGGTGAGCATCCTCCCCGGGGAGAGAGGAAGGACGAGGCTGATGTAGCCCCAACAGCTGAGGCTGGCAGAGGGACAGCGGCTGGCGACAGCCGGCAGGGTTACAATGCGATCACTCTGTGCTTTGGGGGGACTTCTGCTACTTCCTCAGGTTCCGGGTGGGTCTGGGGGCCTTTGTGCAGTCCTGTATCCCATCCATCCATAGAAGCAGCAAAAAAAGCAGCAAAGCTCCGTCTGCAAGGGCTGGAGCTGCTGCAGCACTACCCTCCCCTCTCTTCCTGCCCCCTGCTCTCTGTGCAAATTTAAAGCATGTTCCAGATATGGGCTGACCTTTACAGTACACATGAAAAGGCAAAAGGAGAGTTGGAAATGCACAGAAGGGAAAATAAGCCTTGCAATGGAAAACAGACCGTGAACATTCCAGCTAGCAGAACCGGTGAGATGGGGGAGGAAACGTCTCCAGCCTGGGATCAGTCCCAACCACAACCCAATCCTCACCTCAATGCTCTCCTGACCCCAAAGGGGAAGTCTCAAGGGCAGACCCTGAGTGGCTTTAGCCCAAAAGCACACAGGACCAGGTTTTCTGCCAAGCAGACCTGCCATCACCCTCACTGCACTCCCCCAGAGCTTTGAAAAGAGTCTAGCAAGAGGCCAAGCATCACTTCCCATCAGAGGGGTTGCCCTTGCTGGGAAGCATCCCTAAGGCTCATTCGCAATGAGATCTCAGCTATTTATTCAGTCACAGGTAGAGAGAGACTGAGGGAGGTAAATTCCCCAGGTTGGTTTATGGAGCAGACCATGTCTGGTAGACCATGGCCAAGTTTGTCCAGCACTGGCTTGCCCATCTCATGCACCGGACAGAGCATCCTTCCCCCTCCCTGTGGCATGGATGCCTGCCTTTCTGTTCTACCAGTCACTCCCCGAGCCTGCTGTTGCGAGAAAAGGAGGACAAATGCATACCCCCCCATGCCAGCGGTTCTTCGCCACACCAAGCACAGCCCTCGCCAAGAAGAAGCACACAGAGGGAAGGTAATCAGGTGAACCGCGGGAGATGCTCTTGCAGGCACAAACAGCAGCAAACCTGCTGGGAACCCGCGAACACATGCATATGGCAAGAGCACGCAGGCTCCCGGGGTGCACCCTTCCCCGTCACGGCTCTTTCAGCTTTAACTTGGGCCAAGGCGAGGGCTCCTGCGCTTGTGGGCACGACCCTCCCTCCATCTCCCAGCCTGGCAGCAGCGTGCAGGATCAGCTCAGGTTCCTCTCTGCAAGACGTCCAGAAGCTGAGACAGAGCTGATCCATCTTCCCTGCTGAAAAAGTGTAAACAACTCAGCTGCAGGCTTGGAGTGCAAGAGAGGACACGCAGTTGGAAATTTTAAGGGCCAATTTACTAGGTAATTTACTAAACACGCTAATAATTGACATTGCAAGCACCATACCGCTGTCCCCAGCTCCCACCTAATACCCGTAGCAAGAGGGAGAGAACAGCTTTCGCTGTCCTAGCTGCTCCACAAAACCTCCTCTGCCAGACACGATCCTGTTTGCCATCTGGGCAGCCTCGCTCCACTCAATCCCAACCAACACAACAGCAACCCTGGCAAAAAACACACTCCTGATTAGTATGCATATTTCCGAGCACTGATTTCACCTGAGGATCTTTGCAAGGGAAGGGTGTGTTGTAATTACCACCTCTTCCCTAGCTGTAATTAAAGACAAACTGAAGGGAGTTATGCCCAGTCTCTCAGTTTCCCTGAAGCTTTTCCCCATGCCAAAAAAATATCTCTGCAGGAAAACTCCCAGCAGCTTCTTGGAAAAAGGCAACAGCTCAGACTGGAATTGCAACCTGTTTCAGATTACGGTAGTTAGACTAGGCTTCCCATCCAGCCAAGAGGAGAGAGATGGTGTCCAGGTATCCCACATCCTTTAGCCACCTGCTTCAGGAAAGGATGAACTCGTCCTCTCTGAGAGGAGCACAGATGACTAGGTTAGACCCGACACCTACAATTTAAGCTACTAAACCTGGGTGTGGTGAACCTCAGCCTTTGTATTTATCAGTAATGGCATCTCTGCACCAGTGGGAGTTACAAGTTCAGTCCTGAGAGATGTTTTCAGCCATTTAACCCCTGTGCAAACGGGAGGGAAGGGGATGTTTGGTCAGAAATGCTGTTTTGTTGAAATTTAAACTTCCCAAGGGAACATGTCGATTTTGACAAAAGCACACTTGCATTTTATTGGCCACTATTCGGTTCATTTCATTTCCAGGCACCTTTGCTGGTTCTTAGTGGTTTATATTCTCATGTAGCAAACTTTTGGAGAGGCGCGCTGCAAATGGGGCCAGCCAACACACCCTTCTTCTCCCCACCGCAGAACTCCATTTCCAGGGCAGGAAATCAAATTCAAAACCCAATTCAAAATTCAAAACCCAATTCAAAGATAACACAAACCTAGGCAATATTAACATCGATTCAGAATCAACACAGCCCTGGGCACTATGGATAGCAGCTTCTCATGCCACCACAGCTGGGTGCTCAAAGGACTAGTGAGCACGTTTGCATTTATTTCTGTCCTGCACCTGGCTGGACCTACACATTAGGAAAGAGGATGAAAATTTGATAAACAGTAAGGGACTGTGAGTGCTCAAAGGTACAGGGGTTTAAAGAGACCTCTCAACCACGCTCTCAAGAAAAACCCAAAACAAAAATCTCTCAGGGTCCTTAAAGGCATTTCACATGGAGCATCTTCAGCCTGAACATCCCTCAAAACTTGTCACTTACAGCAAGCTGGGTCACAATTTGCAATTAATCATTCACTTGATTAATTTTGCCTCCTTTTCTGCCGGCATGCAGCCTGCGTGTCCCTACAGGCACGGCACGCTGCCGGTGTAATTATTCCGCGGGTGGGCCGCAAGCACGCTGAGTTGGTGCCATGCAGTTGCAACCGACCTGGGAAATCGCAGAGCGAGTAATCAGTGTTGGTGCTGCCTTGGCAGGAGCATGAAGCTGAGCCACGCACAGCACCCTGCAAACAGGGCCAGGCAAGGATACAAGGTCAAAGCTCTTGCCCAAATGCTTGGCCAAGAGTCTGACTTAAATTCTTCTGCTGGGTGTAAATGACCTTGCTGAGACACTGCATCGCCCATCTCTCCTCCTCTACTTCGCTATCAGGAGATGCTCAGCTCTACACTACTCTCTCCAATGGACCAGCAAAACATTCCTTTAAAGTTGGTGGGGTTTTTTGGTGGTGGTTTTCTTTCTTTTTCTTCCATTAGGAGACACATTCATTAGGAAAATATCAGAAACCTCTGGGGCAGCTTGTGCTTCTAATTCTTTTTCCAAGTGTATAATGAGCCAGGAGTAAATTTTTTAGGGTGAATTTAATTGACCTTTGCAGTGGCATTAGGCAGATTGGCTTAAAGTCTATTAGAGCGTAATGTAACCTGGTGAGATTTTAGGGAAGGTTATTGGAAAAACCTATCAAGTTGGACGGCCTTTCTCCTCTCCTCCCCCTTCCTCCCCTTAGCTGTCTTCATGGAGAAAAAGAAGGATGACTCGAGAATAGAGAGGAATGAACAGAAGGGGAGAGGGATGAACAGACGGGGAGAGAATTAAAAGGGAGAAGTGAGGAAAAGAGTAGGAGGGAGAGAGAGGAGAGCAGTTCAAACTGGCCCTCAGCTGCAGAGCAGTGCAGCGGGCTTGGCTGCTCGGGGATGGCATCAACATCCACTGACCGAGCAGCTGGCCCATTTGCTCGGTGACATGGTGCCAGCTTACACCAGCTGAGGATCAGGCCCTCCGGCGATGGAAGACATCCCAGCTTTGCAGGGACAGCTCGCGAGCTGCTGGTTCCTGCTGTCTCATAGGGAAATACAGATCTGCAACGACTTACAGATGCCAGGCTCGGTGCTGCCTTGCTCCAGATGCC
The DNA here is from genome assembly GCA_013401275.1 of Pandion haliaetus. Taxonomy (NCBI): domain Eukaryota; kingdom Metazoa; phylum Chordata; class Aves; order Accipitriformes; family Pandionidae; genus Pandion; species Pandion haliaetus. The sequence continues at coordinate 485,272 of VYZV01033767.1, read as the reverse complement.
ATGGCCAGGGACGGGAGCCTGCTGTCTGCACCTGCTTAAAGACACCCTTTTGGGTCAGATTAAGCTGTCCCTATGGAGGCCGGGGGAGGCAGGTCAGCAACACATCCCAGCTCATATCCAGGAGGCTATGTCAGACCTCCAGTATCGCAAATAGGGGCTCTCCAGGGGCTGCTGAGAAGCAGCAAAAGCTGAAAAAACTGAATTTTACTCCCGTGCAGAGGAATAGCACAACAAGTAGGCACCACCCTACAAAGCCATATCCTGCGCACCCCTGAGACTCTGGTCTTGCGCTCCCAGAGCACACTTGGGACCCAAACACACTGTGGTGCTACCCCATATGGCTCACAGAGGCTCCGAGCACCCCAACAGCCCCACATATATACCCAGGAGGTGTTTAGAAAACACCCAGCCCTTGCACCAGCGACAACTTTCCATCCTCTGTGTGTGACTCCTGCCTGCTTGCAGCAGCTGTGGAGAGGAGGTCCCCTTTCAGGGTCAGCACCCCCAGCCCAAGCCCCATTTGCCGCAGCAGTAGCCAGGCTCTGGGGCACCAGGAAGGGGGAAGAGTACACGTGCACTGTACACCTCTGCAAGCCCTCTTAGATTTGCAGGAATAAAATTGCAGCAGTCAAAGGCCCCAGGCAAAGCTGGATGCCAGGAAGCCGGGACGGCACAGACGATCGCACCCTTCCTCGTTTCACAATGCTGGCATGCCAAGCCCCGGAGCTTTAGCTGCGTTTACAGATAAGTTGAAACCCCAGCTCCATGGGACCTAGCTCTCCCAGGGATCACAGTCTGGGGGCCTGACGCTCCGGCAAGGGGTCTGGCTTCCAGCACCATTCTGCTTTGCAGCCACCTCTTGAAGCCAATATGGGCAGTCAGTGCTCAGGCCCATGAGAGGCAGCCTGTTTATCACAGCCCTGGTCACGGCTCGGCACAGGGGTGCCCCTGGGAGACCATCCAGAAACACCCAGCTCTAACCTGCCAGCACTAAAGAAGTACTTTTCCTTTCGTGTTTTTTGCACCAGCCCAGAAATGAGGGCCGGCAAATCAGCCTGGGAAAATCTGCTTGGCAGTATTTTGAAACATCATTTGTCTTCTGTTTTGTTTTGTTTTTTTCCCACCCAGCCCTGCTAATCTCAGGCACACCCTGTCCACGCAGGGGTGGGGTATGAAAATACCAGGCTCACTCCAGCCCACACCATTCCCACCCGGCATGCAGCAATCCTCCCTGAACTCATCTCCCCACCACCGAGGAGGTTACAGGGCGCAAACCCCAGAGATGGGCAAGCAATGTGCTGCCGAAAGCCGAGGGCAGGGCAGGGCTGAACCCAGCTACCCCTGGGCTCGGGCCAGTGCCCTGATGTTGAAACCATCCTCCTTCTCCAGCCCTACAGCCCCTGCCATACAAAGAGCTCTGCCGGGACGCTCTGCTCTATGCCATGGCAGAGAGGCAGCTCTCGCTTACTTTCCCCCTACTGCGACATAAATGAGATTTCAAGCATCCCGATTTCCAGTTACAAATCCTCTGCCGTGCACTGACTGGTGCTAAACGTGCCTGTTGTGCTGGCAGGTCTTTGCTTACGCAACCGCTGATGCACAAGCTGGGGCATAGGATGCCGCTTGCTGCCCTCCCTGTACCAAACCGGCCACAAAAGGGTTACCGAACTGCTCTCCTTTCCAAACTTTGCTGGTTTCTGTTTGTCCCCTGAGACGCTGCGGTGAGGGAGAGGAAGGTTCCAAAAGAGAGCCAGAAAATGGGAGAGAAAAGGGGAACGTTTCAGCTGGATGCAGTGAAATGGAAGGCTTTGTGTTTTAGAAAATTAACGGTGTAAGGGGTCTCTTTGTGCTAAATGCTCTGGATGGGATAAAAGTAAATAGAGCTCAGCTGGGCAGGGGAGTTAGGGCGACATTGAGAACAATTTTTAGCTCTGTTAGATATTAATTTCCCATACATCATCTGCCTGTCCTCTGCTTGTTTGAAGTGCTCAAGGTTTCAGGCTTCAAAGCGCACCACGACTGCCATTTGCACAAAGCTCATGGATCCGTGGGGAGCCGCATCAGCAGGTTACAGCCCCGTGTCTCAGCGGGACCCCCTCCCGCACGGCCGTCCCCGTCCCCCTCCATTGCCAGTCAGGACCAGCACAGGGATGTAGGGCCTCGTGCCACCGTGTGGCAAGTTCCTCGGGTCTCTGCTGCAAGAGGGAGCCGGGGGGGGGCGGGGGTGGCAAGCCGGAGCAGATGAAAGCACTGACCCACTTTGCGGCCCAAAGCGCTCATTAAAACCCAACCACATGTACACGGATGCCTGGAAAAGCCGGTGGGGTCATAAACCCCATCCCTCGCATCCCTGTCACTGATGAAGCACCTACCAAAATCAATGGCGCTTTGTTAGGTTGCGTCAGCTAACGAGGATAAGGCCATTTATTGTTTCAGCAGTGGAAAGGCTGACGCACCACAAAGGAGGCCCTTTGCCTGACTCGGAGCAGGCAGCCTGCAAATATCTGGGGGCTTTCCAGGGTGATTTGGCTTTGACAAGAGGCTTCTGTCCTCTACCAAGATGCCTGGGCTCACGGCGGTGGCGGGGTCCCCCCTCACCTGTCCCCGCTGGGAAAAGCAGCAGTGCATCTTCGAATCCCCACCTAAGGCTTTGCAGCAATTTAATAACAATGTCAGTGAGTTTTTTCTACAATGCCCAGCCCCAGCCCGGAGCAAGGCAGGCAGAGGTATTCACAATTTGCTCGTGGGTGAATGGAGGCACGACTGACCGAAGAGCAGGAGGCAGAGCCGAACCTGAACCAGAGCCAGGCCAGGCAAAGCTCTACCATCTGCCTACTGCAAAGCGAAACAAGCTGAGGTTACTTGATTGAAATAGCAAGTGCATAAATAACCAACAAAATAAACAGCAGTCATAATTAATAATAAAAAAAAAATTAAAAAATAGCCTTTCCTTTTTGCTCCTACACTTTGCGGCCACAGTGCTCAGGGCACATCACACGCAGAGTAACAACTAATTATAAGTACCAATTACGATGATAATGAAATAATCTACCTTCGAAAGCTGACTCCCATTAATTTTCCCCTGTTGTAAATAAGGTTGAGTGCTCACACCAGACACAGCGAGCGACGTGGTTTCACCCTGCCCTGCGTTCCCAGCCCGCACGGCAGCGGGGGACAGGGGCATCCTCGCTCCCCCAGGACCCTCCCGCAGCAGCGAGTTCCCCAGGTTGGCAGAAAAACCATGCGCTATTTGGGGTGAAACGGAAGCAAAGCAGCGCTGCGAAGGCTTGATTTATCTCCTCCTTCAAATGACTGAAAGCAAAGTGAAGCTTTTATTTCACAACACCGTCAGTGGCAGAAAAAAAAGGGGGTGAAGGAGGACACTTTGGATGGAGACGCTGAGGAGCAGTGTTTTTCCCCTCCTAGACTGTGACTCAGGAAAGCACGTGGGCATGGACTGATTTGTAAGCCAGTAGTTAAGCAATAGCCTGACTGATGAAGTACTCAAGGTTTGCACTTCATTGCTCTCCTGAGTCAGAGCCTGCATCTTGTTCCTGCTACCGACTCATCTCGCATAAGGCTGCGGATGTCACTTGGCTGACCCGCGCCTCTGTTAATCCATGGGGAGACCGGCGATAACGATGCTAACGCGTAGCTCTTCTTTGGTGCCACCGAGACGCGATAAATACACTCTGCTTTCTGGCTTTGGATCTTGCTTTCGATTGCAGAGGAGCCCAGTCGATACATTGCATCAGCTAGGATGGCGACCAAGCCCCGAAACGCTCTCCTCCAGCCTTGCGGAGAGCCACCGAAGTGCAGTATTTGGTCCAAAATGTAAAATTTAAGGGCTGCAAAGAGGGAAAAGCAAAAAGTCTGCGTGCCAGAGAGGGGTCAAAAAGACCCTCATGTCCCTCAGGATTTTCCCAGCCCAAACGCTTCTGAGCAACAAGATGTGCTGAAAACCACAGGGCTAGGGCTGGCACCAAGGCATAAGCAAGGCCTGTAGGGTTTTTTTGTTGTTGTTGTTTTAGACTGACAGCGTGTTTGCTAGAAAAAAAACGTCATTTTCAGAAACTGAAACTATCTGTGGATTCAAGTCAGGTTTAGCGAATGGTTTTTGCAGAAAATAAATAGAACGTGGAAAGGAGGGAGCTGAAGAGAAGTCAAAACATCTCGTGGTGATGTTTCTTTTGTGTTACATTTCAATCTCTCACTTGAAATGTCATTGTCATTCCAAAAAATTGACATTTATATAAAGGGTAAAAAAAGGCTATGTAAGTGAAGCATATGGGTTTATTTTCAGGTTTGCATAAACTGTTTCATTATGATTTGACAGAAACACTGCTTTTACGCTATTGAAAGAAGAAAAAACAAAAAACAACTCCCTACTTTTCTTCGAGGTGACCCCAAGCCAATGTTATTTCTTTGCTCTGGCCACCAACCAAGCTGTGAAAAATAATTAAAAAAGCCATTATTCACCCAGCGCCAGCACAGAGCACTGCTGATGTTAGGTGAGCACGTGGAGCAATTCCCACCAGAGGGAATCTTTCGGAGCAGTGTAGGTGTTCAGACCCCCCTGAAAAGTCATCACGGGTTTCAGCAGCTATCACGGAGCAAAACCAGCGCGAGTCCTTATTGCACTAATAGAGGATGCTAAACGCCACGAACACAGAAAAAACAGGGTTGAAACATGATGCAGCCAGCACATCCAGGGAATATAAATTGTCCCATCCATCCTGACTTTGACCCCGGATCCCGGGAAGCCCATGGAGGTGTAACCACCAGCTCCCACCGATTTAATCCTGCAATTTAATCCTATGATAATTATAACGCCATGCTTCCTGGCTCGTTTTTTTTTTTATTCCCAGACCCTGGAAGTCTGAACAAACAACCCACCCCCGCCTGAGGCAGAAAAGGCCCTTTCATCCAACCTCTGAAAGAACTGGTCAAAGTCCTGATTTTCTGAATTTTCCCCCAAGCTGATGTAATGCAAATAAAAATTACAGGGCCGGGAGGAATGATTGACTGGAAAATAGAGGGAAAATTTCTCTGTGAAATGGCCAGTCAATGGGTCTTTTGTGATATATCAATTTGAAACTTCCAACAGGAGGACCACTGGAGAGGAAATATTCAGACCAACTTCAGGAAGATGTTTGTTCTCCCCTGTATTTCCCAGGGCTGAGAATGCAGTTCCCCCTCCATGGGCAGCCTGGGGCGGTGGGCAGCATCAGCAGGCAGGAGTGGCGAGGGAAAGACCGAGATGCCCAACTCCTTCCAACTTCATGCCTGGTTGGATCTCAAAGTCCCCTGAAAACAGCACTGGCACACTGAGGATCTCATCTTGACCTCTCATCACCCTCCTACCGTGGCACCTGAGAGGAAGAGACTTATTTTTTACAAGCTACTTCAAATGGACTCTGCTTACAAATTAACGGCTTTACCAGCTTTGGCTCTTCCCAACAGTGGCAAACATTCAAGTCAGAGCAAAAGGCAGGTGGTTTTAGCAGCCAGAGTTCTGGCAAATTTTCCGATCTGCATGTCAATTCTGTGGCAGCTCCTTTTCTTTCTCTTTTAATTCTTTAGTTGTTTCTTTATATATTTTTTTTTTTATTTTTTTTTTTTTATTTTAAACAAAGCTTCAAGATCCTTAGAACAAGGATGCATGTTTTTCTTTTCTGTGCTTGGATGATTCTCAGCCCCCTGACAGAGAATCCAGAGGTGCTAACAAAATACAAATGGATAATTAATCACCATAATTGTGGATTGGGTGGGTTTTATTCACTTCAATCTCCTCTGCGGTGTTTCTTCAAAAGAAAAGAAGGGGAAAAAAAAAATCTAGTAGAGAAGGGAAGAAAAGAAAGCCCATAAGCCTAAATGGGCTGCACAGATTTATGGAGAATTAGTTTAGTCCTAGGGACCTTGTGACATGAGACTCCAACCAAACTCCATTCTTGGCTTTATGATGTTTTCAAGCCCCCTCAATGCAATTATTTCCTTGTCTCCCTACAGCCCATCCATTATTCTCTATAATAATATGTTTTCTGAAACTCCTTTCCATAAACAACTATAGCAGACAGCGAGAAACCTCATTGTTATTGATATCATGTCACATCACCAGTAAAACGGCTTATGGAAAATGGACTCTGAATGGAGATGGTTTCAATTTCAAACAACCCGACCTTTTACATCATTTCAAGATAAATCAAGCTAATGCGCAGTGACGTCACATGTGGAAATTCAACCCTGACAGTGCCAGCGACTGGGGGGGTCATTTTAGGGGCAAGGTTGAGACAATCTTGCTGCGGTTCCCAAATTGTTGGCAGGAAACGGGTCCCCGAAGGAGTTCCGTTTGCTCCTGCCACCGAATCCGGCCCTACACCATCACTCACTCACCTGCCAGCAAGCAAAGGCTCTCTCTTCGCCCAAGCTGCAGCTGCCCAACTTTTCAAAGCAAAAGGATACAAGCTTATTTGCCCTTGAACACCACAGTTATGTAAGGAAATAGCACAGCCCCCAAATAGCCAGCAATGCAATAAAATGTGGTTCTTCACCACACATACTGAATACGACATTCAAGAACACATGCACTACCCAGCTGTTGTTAAAATAGACAGCAACAATCCTCACCCCGCAAAGCATCATCCTGCGGGGTTTGAGCCCACAATTCTCATTAAAATAGGTAAAATCACATCAGTTGCATGGTGTAACTGGTAGTTTCAATGGCAGTATCACAAACAAAGGGTATGAGGTGCGATTCAGTATATAAAAGTAATGCTTGCAGCAATGCTTACTCAATGTAGGAATGTATGGTGGATTTCTAGAGGCTGGGCAGATAGAGCTGGGCTATAGCTCAAGCCACACCAATGCTGTCTTTGCACTCAAGCATGTGGATCATGCTCACTCAATTAAGACAGTCCAATTACGGTGCTGGCAACGTCAAATAGGGAGTAAAAAACTTTCTACGCTTTCTAGTTAGAGCCAAAAGTATGTCTGACTCCCCACCTACTCCAAAGATCATCGATGTCTCTAAAAATTTCAGGTATAGCTTGAATGACCCTAAGCCTTGAAAATAAATCCTTACAATGAGGACTATCAGCTTATTCATAGATTCAAGAACAAATATTTCATATTAAAAGACCAGAGAGAAAATTACTTATTTGAGACTAGGGAGAATAAAAATAAAATCAACGTGCCCCAACACACCTGGAAGAAGCCCCATAGAACTAGCTAAGTGACCCCAGAGGCCCTGCATCCTTCCTCATCCTCCTGTTTATTTTGACATTTCTGCAATAAGAGCAGCCAGGCAGAGTACTTTCTCAGGGACCAGATTTTTATCTTCCTAATCATGGTCCGGGACCAATACATGGAAGCATTTACTGGTCCAGAGAGCATTTGTACTGTTCCAGTAACTAAGCACTTTTGAAATACTCTTTTCCACTTGATCGTAGGAGCTGATAGCTCATGAGCCGCTAGCTAGAGATTGATGCTTCACACGTTTGAAAGCTAAAACTCCAAGAAGAGTATATAGCACCGGTTTCTAGCTCTAGTGGTTTTCATAACACCCGGCAGCAATATCATGTCAGAACAGCAGCTGCAAAATCCGGTCTTCAATTATTGCCAACTTCAAGTTCAAGGAGAGCTAAATGCAGGGGTTTGGTGCAACCTGTTGTAAAATGCAGCTCCAAACAGGGTTCCCTTTTTTCCCCCCATACATATTTCAGGAGCAGCCAGGTGTCTGCACTGAATTAAGAGACTGCAGAGTTCAAAGGGGTGCATTGCTAGAGGCATCCCCTGCCATGTATGGCTGAAATGGATGGGATAAATGGTACAGACAAACAAAACCTCATTGCTTTCAACCTCAGTCAAAGGGGAGCCCACCTTTTACAGCCTGCAAAAGGGTGAGTCAAGCAGCAGAAAATGGGAGGTTGAGACCTGCTTTCCTGCCTGTACTCGTTTAGCCCAGGAAAAATGTAAAGGAGATTTATGCCATCTTCAGGGAGGGCAACCTACATCGCGCTAGCTTGTATATACAACAGTGTTAGAGACTATGTGAGCAGGTACTACGGAGAGACAGGTGCATGCTAACCCTGGTGCCCCCAGTCACTTTAGAGCCTTATATTCTGGGCTTTCCCACCATTCCCAATGAGAATATTTCGGCGGTCAAAATTCACCAGATTACACACGTTTCCATAGCACAGATTATTCAGACAACAAAGACATATCCATACAGCAGGGCTGCTGAGCTTCCCCCCTGCAATGACATGGGCAAACGCATCCTGAGCAATTCTGAGGATTTGCTAGCACCACGTATGGGTTGCGCAAAACCCCACAGCAAAAAGTTTCATTTAACGTCACATTAGCAACCTGTGCAGAGTATTAAAGCAGGGGATCAGGATATGCTAATGCTATCACTTTTACAAACAAAACTAATGCGTTTCAAGCCCTGGAGCCACCAGATTCCTCTTTGCCTGCAGGGACTCATGTTAAGTGAGCACTGAGTTCCCTCAAGGCACGTAGGGATTCCATACTCCAGCGATATAAAAGATGAGATTTTAGCACATAGGGAAGCTATGTAAGGACACAAGAGAAAGACCATGATGAGTTTCCATCAATCCACAATGTCAAAGGCCAGAAAAGACAATCAAATCTGACAGCCTGAAGATGCCATGCCACACAATTTCACCCTGTAAGCCCTGTAGCAAACAGAAGGATTATTCCCTTGTGCTCAGGCAAACACTATCAAACCCGGTAACTTCTTGCTGATGCAATGGATAGGTTTTAGCGGGACAATCAGTCTTGCTTAAAAGACTTCAAGTGATGATGAATTTACCATTTTCCCCAAGTAATCAAGGGATAGCTTGGTTTGCATCTGGCTTCCATTTTACCTAAGTTCAGAAGATGTATTACACAAACCAGCCTGGATTTAGGTCATGTATCACTGACATCTCCATCGTAAGAGTAAGGCTTTGCCAGCATCTACAAGCAAAACTCCTCTTCCTCCAAACCAGCCCCTCAGTCCCCGGGACAGAAGCCATCCTAGGCTGGGGTGGCGAAGGGGACACATCCCCATGCTGCCTTAACACCAGTCTCCAGCCTGGGAAGCTGCAGAGAACCTCTGCATGCTTCTTGACACCTCCATGCCAGTCAGAGATGGGGCAAAAGACCCAAAAACCTGCTGCAGTGCCAGCTTGGACCTAAAGCATCTTCTGGGTCCCATCCGGGGCGGGGAAAAAACATGGGCAAAATAAATAAATAAAAAACCAATCTCCATTTGGAGGCACTAAATCCCCACTCCTTTCCAGATGGCTGGGAGATTTCTCCCAGGTGGTAAATATATTATTAAGAACTCATTTCACCGTGAAATTGACTATTCAAAACACAGACAGAAGTTAATATATTAGGACAACCTGTCTGAAAAACTCACGTTAGAGAGAATTTATTTTTGTTTAATATAAAATGCAGCACTACACACATGGCCTTCCTCAAGCTGCACCCCAGCAGGAACATGCATTCATACGTTGGGGCGGTCTCCTACAACAAGACAAAGGTCGCTGGATAAAGTCACCGTCACCTCTGGGGCTGCCCAGCCATCAAGGACATCGTCACTAGGAAGCGGTACCCGTGTCTTGGCTGGGATGTTTCTCTAGCTCTCATTGACCATCTCCTCAATGCTTTCATTCTGGCACTCCTCAGGAGTGCAGCACTTAAAGAGAGGAAACCAAAGCATGGTAATAATAAAGATCAACTTTTCACAGCTGCTCAGAGACTTCCTTCCACTGACTCCAAAGAAGAAAATCCAAGCAACGTGATGAGGACACGAAGAACGTCTTCCATAGGGGCATCATTTAGGTCAGAAAAGTCCTCTGGAGGTCACCTGATCTAGTCCCCCAACTCAAAGCAAAGGCAGGTTTCAACTTGAAGCTGAGCCTAAACTTCCTCCAAATTTAGATTAAGCCTACACCTTGAAGCTATTTTCATTTATGTACCAAATCCAAAGTCTTAGGAAGGCTGGAACCTACCATTACTAACTGCACAATTAACGCATTATTTCTTATTAACCACTGCCTAATAAGAAGATGCTTAAACTAATGTGTTTGCTAGACCATTTTCTAGTCGAGTCAATTGTTTTGATTTGGGCAATTATTTAAAAGTATCCCAGATATTTTTGGGGGGAGCAGCATAATTTTGCAAATCGGTAACAAATGAACCTCAAAGGAATGACAAACACTTTGTATTGTTTAATTTGCTTCACAGCCTTTCTGTCAAGGGGCTTCAGGTTTCCTTTGGTGTAAGATCTGCCATGGGGAAGGTCAAAGAGGGTGACCTTTTTGTTCCCACTTAATAGCAAAGGATGAGAGTTTGACTGCTGGACGCCTGCAGACTTCAGAGTGTGTCTTCATTATAAGCTACACAACATCTCCAAAGTCCTAGCCCTTCTGGAAAAGCACGGATGGAAGAAACCTCCGCAAGTCATGGGTCTATTAGACTATTCTCCTTTCATTTTAATTCAGCTGCTAATTAACTCACTTTAAGCTAAATGCCTCTATCTAGAATAAAGTGAACTCTTTGCAGACCTTTGGTCCAGGACACACATGGCTTAACAGCTACCTCAGCTGAACTTTGTGGCAGCTGTAGCAGCTGAACTAGGAGGAAAGCTCTTCAAAGAAATGCCCCAGTATCCCTGCCCTAAGCATGTCCTCTTCTGCAGTGTTGGTTGGGGGCCTGGGTGGGCATTAGCCTGGACAGACATAACACAGGTTGTACAAGTTGTCCTTTGAGAAGGGAAACTGGTGGAAGATACCTGAGGAGCAAGAAACCAGAGAGGTCCAATAGATAACATGCGAAGGGAAAGAGTCATGCCTCCCTGGAAAAAGAACCACCACCCTTCTTAGACCTTGGAAAAATTCCATATAGAGAAATACAACCAACCCCCTGCCACCGCCCCCCCCCTCCCTGAACCAGCCCAATTTATCAGGAGCAATCTCTAAAATCCAGTATAGCCTTCCTGCTCAGACCTAGAGCAGAAAACCCACTTGAACCCTAAGAAAGCTGGTTATCTGCAGTATTAAAAAATCATGGCCTCTCTTGGCAACTAAATATCTCAGCTACCGGGCTACAGACTTGGCCTCTGGCTCTTTCTCTCAGTCTCTTCTCTGAGCCATTCTGCTGCAGATAAATAATTAAATACACATTGGAACAGGGACCCGAACACACATCTCCTCCATCCCAGCTGAGTGCCCTAGCTGATGGGCTATAAAATCTCTGCTGGCCCAACAAATATTTATTCATGCAAAACGGAGCAACTTCGATGAAAGGGAGACAGAGTCATGCTCTATCCTTTTGCTCTTCAGAGAACTCACCCAGGAGCAAACATTGACAGTGTAGACATGTGGTTTTATTGGCCAAACTCAAAATGTTTTCATCTCTTGGCTGAACTTGTCATCCTTCCAAACTCAACCACACAAGTAAAAATAACCGTAATCATCGCAAGAGCAATTTTTATTAATAAAATTAAAAATGCTTTAGGTGAGGAAAAACTCCTCCCTACCTGAGGTGCTCTAACTCAGCTGTTTGGACTGTTGAACAAGAACAGCCACGGTGGCCGCCTCCAACAATAGTCAGGGCCACCCAACTACATGCAAACTCCACCAGCAATAAGCACAATCCTTGAGGATGCTACAAGATACCTGGTCCTTTAGGAAGCCCTCTTATTAAAGGCGTACTTCCTTGATTTGCTAGTCCACGCCAGCAAATCAATTCTTAGACTGAATTTCTCTCTCGGCCCTCTTAGTTTTGATTCTCTTCCATCTCCTTTCTCTGGTGGAATAAGCGATCATTAATCCCGTCAAAGGAAATGAGACTTTCGCTCACATACAGGAACACATCCGAAGTTCCTGCAAGAAGTAACACATTACCTTGATACTCTGACATCATGAAAAATGGTTCTGGGGAACGTGTCTTGCTTTTCTTCTTTTTATCAGTTACTCATTCAAGGCACCAAAACTAGCTGTTATGAGTGGCTGGCATTTGTTTACAAAGGGAGCAGGGGGAGAAAAAAAATAAAATAAGGAAAGCTTCCTCTGTGCATACATTCTTCCTATGAATCTGAGTGCTAATAGTATTTGACATGTTGGTAATTTGGTTTTTTTACCGCAATTCATTTAGTGTGGTTCTGCTTTATTATTGTACATTTTACACAGTGATGCACAGAAAATGTTGTTGCTTTTTTTCCTCCTTAAACAATTTTATTCCTTCTAGAAATCACTCATTCATGCTAGCCACATTCTAGGCTAGAGAGGGAGGGAAGAAAAAAGCAGAAATCAAACAGAAAATAGGCAGCGAGAGAAAAGGAAATAAATGAAAAGAAGGCAAAAGAGAAAAGACAATAGGAAGACAAAAGAAGCTGAGAAATTATGCAAATAGAAGAAAACAAAGCCAAGAGCCAGAAGGGCAGAGAGGGGAGCCAGCTCCCTGTGTTTTGGGGGACCACATCCTACTTCTGCCCAGGCACTGGAGCAAAGGAGAATCTAGCTAGTTAAGACCCATTTGTATTTATTTTCCATGGAGTTGAGCTACTCTTTAGCTCAACAACTGAATTTCTTCTCCATGCTCAGAATGCTTGTGTGACATTAGACACGATGTTCTTCTGGAAATCTCCGCAGTCTGCAAAACCTTGGTAGAAAATAACTGTTCCTGCTCTATAAAAATTTTGCCCTTTCCAGTGAGGGGAAGGAGGGGGGAAAGAAGCCCTAAAGATTCACAAACCAATGTTCCCAAATTATTTAAATTCAAGTAAAAATTGGGCCAAAGTCAACATGATCTTTGTATTTCAACTTCTTTTGCTTATTAACGAAAAGAAAAATTTAGCTACGTTTCAGTTCTCCATTTTGAGCCAGAAAATCACTTTTTTTTTCCTTAAAAAAAAAGAAATGGTATTTTAAAACCTTGCAAAATACTTTAATTTTCCCCGTATTTGTTAGTTCTGCTCAAGCACTCCTTTGAAACTGGCCTGTTCTTCTGGAAAGGCTGGTCTCCCTAAATCAGCATGTCCCAGCTTAAGAAGAACAAACCACCTTCCATCATCACCTCCTGACCAACCATGGCAGAAGGGGAGTCCATGCCAGTGAAGGGCCCACGACAGTGTCACGAATCTCAGCCCAGCCTCGGCTCCCCATGTACAAAATGGGGAAGGATTCGGTCCCTCAGCTCCCAGCTCCTTGGGATAAATGGATGGACAGGAGACAGCCAGAGTCAACTTTGGTGGATGACCAGCAGTGGAGACGTGGATAATCCACCCACCCTCTTGCGGCGGGAAGGAGCAACATTGCTCCCAAGCCATCACTGATAATATTACATCCCTCCAAGGGCTTCAAGCTGCCTGCAATCCCCTGTTAGTTAATAAGGAAACTGAGAGATTCAACAATTGTTTTTGCTTGGGCTGTCTTGTAAAGGCTTCGTCGCTCAGCAATGAAACAAAAGGGGACTAATAACACCCCGCGCCGCAAAAGCAAGTGCCAAGGAAGAGACAGAAATCAATTATCTGGGTGAAATTCAAAGGGAGAGGAAGTGGCAAACACGTACATATCAGCAAACAGCACGCATAATCCCATTAGCACAGACGCTGTGTCCCTTGCGGGAGCGCCGAGCCAGGGAGAAAGATGATAATTAAAATAAACAAAAAGTAGCCTCAACTTCACGGCTAAGGGATAGCGGGGCGGCTGGCTGCCATTGGGACGTGGCAGAGGGCAAGAGAGGGAGCTGAGATGAAACTTGGGGGATTGGGACTTGGGGGGGGAGGGACATTTGCTAGGGGAGAGGTGTGGGGGGGTTGCTGCATGCTCGGGAAAGCCACCCTTCCCTCTTGCCAGCTGCTGCCGAAGGGCAGCAGCACCTGAAGGACGGTTAAATCATGACATCTTTAACGCAACCTGCCGAAACGCGATGTCACAAGGCTGGAGCAACCCCCAACGAGGGATGAGCGTGCCCTCGGGATGTGCTGCGGCTCCCCACAGCAGGGACCAGCCCCCTGACATCTTCCCCACCCCGCCCTGCAGGAACCGAGATGCTGGGCTGGTACCCTGGCAAACACATAGACATCAACATGCTGTGCCAGGTCTCCCCTAAATGTCTCTGCTCTCTTGGTAGACTCACAGAAAAATCTTCAAACTCTGTCTCTCTCTATTTTTTATCGGGATAAATCAAAGCAGCCTTACTGCCTGACACCAAAACACAGTTTAAAACCTCTCAGTCTCTTTTTCTAACAAGGGCTGCTCTGGCCCCGAATGTGGCATGAGCCAAGGGCATGGCGGAGAAACACAACCCTTCCTGGTGGGCATCAGGAGACCCATTGCAGAATAGCTGAGCCAGCCGGGAAGATCTCTGCCTGCTGGGAGCTGGGGTGCAGGCTGCAGAGAGGGGACGCCGGGCTCTGGGGGACATGGCTGGGGGCTCCGTTGGCACAGACCTCAGCTGGGCAGCTGTCCCTATAGATGCATGTTTCCCAGCGTGGGGTAATTAGACCCAAAGTGGCTTTGACACAATCAGACCCTCCAAAAACGAGCAAATAGCAGCCAGAATGCCAGTGCAGATGTTAGGGCAACCCCGAGAGCCATCCAAGTATTTTGTAGTGCATGAATCCCCGGAGAAAGGTACGGGAGACAGCAAGGGGATGGTTACAGAGCTCCTGCAAGTGACCGCGCTTGAGAGACTCCCCGCCACAAACCCTGAGTCCACAAAAATCTCCGTTTTTCAGGACTGATGCTATATGAGGCACTTTCAGCGATTTCGCCAACGCCCTTGCCCTGGAGACAGATTCAATTTGCTACGCAGGGGAATTGCAAGAAAATAACGAACCAGTATCAACACTCCTCTATTCCCTTGTCATTTCTTAACACTTGGGGCTACACGGGGACAGAGATGGCCCTTTCGGTTCTCCCACAGGCAATGACATTTCAAATACTGGTGACTTCCTATGTTATCTCAGGAACCCATCTGGGCAAGGACAGGTTTGGCATAATTGTTTGCACAGCCTCCATCACAGCTTTCCAGATAAAATTTATTACTCCAGCGTAACTCTCTATAACTTTTTTCCTGAGCATCTGCCGCTGGCAGCTTTTGGAGATAGGACACTACACTGATCTGGTACTGCAATCCATATTTCTGCTCAGAAAAGGGCTCTCTCCTCTGGAGTCTGTGAGAGTTAATGGAAAATGGGATTCACACCGTCTTCCAATGATTTGGGATCAAAGCCCAAATGAGCTCAGGAAGTCAAAAAAATTCTAAATCCTTTTCCCCTCACCCCCATGACTGCTGTCCCTAAAAGAGCACTCTTTGCCTCCAATTCTGGCTCAGACATATGGCTATTCTCTAATTTATACATTGTCTCCAAAGACAACAGAGCAGCTCATAAATTTAAAAAAAAAAAAAAAATTCCTTTGTAAGGATGGTTTTAATATTAGGCTTTTCATTTAAGGAAAGAGCAATTCAAGTTAATTCCTGGAAATACCGTCCTTTGCCTGCTCTACTTGGTCCGTCTGTCCTGGGAGCATCAGCAGTTGGGGCCAGGGAGGGAGAATGAATCTGCAGCCCCAGGCAGCGTGCTGGGACCTGCGACACATCCCCACGAAGAAGGCAAGATTAAAATACAGTCACTTAATCCCCTGCAAAGCCTCTTAAGCGTTTATATCAGGGTCAGCTCAGTTGGTGCTTAGTCAACCTGCCTCTGAAAAACATCCCAATCTAGGCCCTTCCGCTGACTGTCAAGTAGGTTGAAATGAGGGACAGGATCAAAGGCAACAGGGACCAAGCGGATGAAGGTAAATGCCATGTAAGTAACTCTCGTTAGGGAGCAAGGGCCTTTCATAACCTCTTTTTTCACACCCATCCCATCCCCTGGCTGCTCCTGGATCCTTCCCCAAGCCGGCCCGAGGAGCTGCAGAGGGAGATTTTCCCTCCCCTTGTTTCTCAGCCCTCCAAGTTTCTCCAGGAGCAGTGCATTTGCACCCAGAAGGAAAAGGCTTGCTTCTCCTAATGACCTTCCCCAGGCTCCTTACAAGCAGCTCACCAAATCTGAGCGACATTATCCTAAAGAAATAAGTCGAGGATCACATTACAGAGCGCAACCGGGAATTTTGAGGGCTTGCAGCAGGCATAATGAAAACAAAACATGTTTTGACAGTTTATTTAGGCTAGGCTCTCTGCTCTGCCACATTCAGTTTGTATCACCTCAGCAGCCAAAATTCTCCTTTTTATTTTCTTTCCCCCCACCCTCCCCTTAAGTCAACCAAAATTAGAAGGGAGATCCTGAGCTACAAAGGCAAACTCTACGCCAGTCCTGCTCCTGACATGCAGCGGCGACGACGGGAGTATGCTGAATTCTGGGTTAATGGTGCACTGGAGCTGGAAATCCAGCCTTGTGCCATGGGACGCGCTGAGCCCCAGGCTAGCAGCCTGTGCTTTCCTGGAGGAAGCTCTTCTGAGCCCGGTTGCCAGCATGAACCCGGCTGCCTCTGCTCTGCAACGCTGCCCACAAAAGCATTGGGACCAAGGCTTCTCCAAAGCTAAGCAATAACTGGATTCACCGGCAGTTCATCTCCCCGAGGACGCAGGAGTAGCACAAACTATTTTTGCCTAAGCCAAGAGCTGATAATACTACGTGGAGCTGTCTACTTCACAAACACATACTGTGCACATAATTATAACCATAAGCACAAGTGTATATATATGCTCAAATACACACAGACATACATTCAGTTTGCAAAGTCCAGATGATCCTACAGCTGTATTTTAATATTTCAATACCAGGGTCAGAGTGAATCTCACTGTCTCCCTCTTATCTTCCCTCCGCATACCAGTGCTGTCAATGCCATCGGCAATTTTACATGTAAATGAGCCCATCCATCACCCCCTGCTCTGCAGTGCCTCACTTCCAAGACTACCATGGAGTTACACCATTAAATCTCCTGGCTTTACAATATACATCATGACATATTTGACATCAATCAGCTGTGTCAGTCCGCTCACTGTAAACCATAAACTTGCTCTGCATTCCAGCTCCGTGCACAGTGATTAAAACCTTCTCAGCCTGGCTTCCTGATTATGGTGATAAATGATGATGCCTTCCCTTCTGACTCAACGCTCGCCCATCCTCCCCTGATTGCCCCCACCCAGGCCGGCACTCTTCCCGATTTATCCATGGGCAGTGCTCAGCCCCCCCATGTAGCTCTCGGGTCTTTCCCATCTACCATTTTTGGGCCGCCTCATCCATCCATTCGCCTCTCTGCCGGCACATGCATTTCTCCTGCAGCTCTACCTGCCCCCACATCCTTCAAAGTAGCTGCTGGTGCAGCTTTGACCATCTCTGGAGTTTAGGTATGGCATCAGAAGAGACATTCTTGGCAGTGACTGTGACCTGGATGGATGTAGATGGGTCAACAGGGTTACCCAACATCATCCTTCAGGTGCACAGCCAACATCTGACAGACTTACACAGGTAGTCATCTTTATGTACATTCAACGCACCAAGTGACTTCGGTCAGGCATACTGTAATCCTGCGTCACACAGCATTGTGCTTTGAGCCACCTAAAAAAAACCACCTCAGTTGTCAGAACGACTGGCCCTTCCCAAATCCCATTTGCTTCCTGAAGAACGAGCGACACTGCGTGATTCTTGAGGACGTTAAGCACCAGGCCTATCAACCAGGCTTCACATCATAAATGCAAGTTAGAGGGGATGCCTTCAGGCTACTGAAATTTTGGCCTTCTACTTCATTTTCATCTTTCTGCAGTGGGAAGCTCAGGAAGAAGAGTTTAGTCGGGCAAGTCTAGACTTTAGTATCTGTTGTGGGGATGTATTTTTTGTCAATCTGACTGAAACTCCACAAACTCATTACTTCCACATCGTATTTTGTATCATGCATGCACACTTCTCAAAACAACCAGTCTTGCTAGTAACTCTGGCCCAAGATTGAAACCATTCTGGAAGGTGCGATCACATCACTAGAAAAACCAAACTTGAGCAAAATCACATCACCACCTAAGGCAATATTTTCTGATGGGGTCCTCCTATGTTAGGAAATGGAGCTATTTGTGGAAAAAAAAACCCACAAGTAAATGTAAGAAGTCACAAACAAAGAGACCATTACTGTTTCCAGCCAACTTGTCTTACTAGAATTTCAATCTAATTATTGCTGTTTCTTGCACCAGAGAAGCCACAACTTATTGCCATTACGCCCTCCCTCTGCACATCCCTGTGAGAGTTGGGGATAGAAGCCTCATTAAGACTCGCAGTATCTAAGACTCCTATGGCTTGTACCATCACTTGGGACCTTTCCAGCTGGTCTTTCTGCCACCACGACACCTTCTGGGCACCTGAAGATAGAAGAGGCACAAAGGCTAGCTCAGAGATTATGTTGTTCCCATCCAGTGCCTTGTAAACGGCCTGAGCTGAGCCATGGAAACCGTGGGGGAAACCAGACAGGCAGAGGCAGAAGAGGGAGAAAGTTAGCAGCTTGCTTTCATTCTTGGGACATCCACAGAGAAATGATCCCTCCTTCACTGAAAGATGAATGGGCAGCTGTACAGGTTATGAGGGAGGTTTTATTGCAGATCGATAAATCTGTGTCAGAGACCCCATCTGGAGGGAGTTTTAATTTAAAGAAAAGAGTGATGAATGCCAAAAGACAATAAATCAAAAAGTTGTGAAACCCCATTGGCATTAACCTTCTATCAATGCAAACACAGGCTCTGGGGCATGTGTGGGGACAAGAGTTTGCCAGCCCCATGGACCTGGGTATCAGGGCCATGCAAGACAGGAGCATAAACGGGCATCAAGGAGGCAAAAGAAACCCAGGATTTATTACTGTGGTGCTATCAGAGATCAGTGGGTGTCAGTAGGAGACAGCTCTCAGATCCAAATCAGAGTGAAAGCTAGGAAAAAAAAGACCTGGGAGAGAGTTCACAGAAACAAACTTGAGACAGGACCGACAGCAAGAGGGGAATATCAGAGATTATCTCAAATCCCTCTGCTCGAAACACAAGGCAAAAAAACTTCCCCCCAAAGCTCTCCTTTTCATCATGTGGCTTTCTCCATCTGCTAGGTGCTGGCTCAGCTCCAAAATAGAAGTTAACTGTGGCTCCCATTGCTAGGACAACAGTGCAGCCCTAGCTCAGAGATGAGGACGCATCCGTAACCCAAACTAACCCCAAACCTGGTCAAAGACGATGACAAGAGAGGCTATATTAACACCAGAAACCTTCAGAGGGAGGTTGTGGAAGAAGCCCCAGGCCCACATATGGGGATTCCCAGCTACTCTTGCAGTAGCACACCTCGCTCGGAGGTCAGAACTGGACAACTTGGCTTTGCTCATCAGAGAGGCTCAGGTCCCCTCTCACACTAATTTAAGATGAAATCAAGTGCCTGAAGCCCATTTCACACATCTGCACCCACCACCTCTTTCCTGAGCCCACCTGACACCTGCAACACCTCCAGTCCAGCCTTGCATCGGTGCTGAACCGGAGATGCAAAAGAGAAGAGACTTTTAACGTTGATGTTTCCACATTGCAATGAGCTCAGTGGTTGCTAAAAGGACTGCGGGTAATTGCACACAGGATCTTGCAACACTGCCTTCCTGTGGGTTAAAACATCACTACGTATTTACTGGAGCCAGAGAACATGCTTATTACCCACACTAAGAAAACCCACTTCAAGGAAAGGCAAGAACCATTTTATCTGAGTGACCACAGTCATTTTCTGGGTGATCAGGGATTTGAGGTGCTCTTAATAAAATTTACAGAGATCTGATTTTTCACAGAGCAGGTGCTGGGAGAGCACCGGACAGACACCTGCCCGACTGGGAGGCTTCCAAACATCTTAAACACAGTTGCATTTAAATTTTGGAAATGTGCACTTTTTCTAAATTCCTGAGCCATGCTATTAATCTTATCTTCCATTAGGAAAACGAGAGCTTTTAAAAAATCCAATTTACTTTTCACCATATACACTTCAGGTTAACTTTATTTTTCACGTTACTCAGCTTGAACTAAGCAATAATCATTTCCAGATTAATGATGATAATTTCAAACACTTTTCAGAGCAGGCATCTTAATATCCTCTCTGACCAGCGGAGAATTTCCTGTTCTACAGCAGGATTACATTTAGTAAGATTAAACATGTTTCTGTTTTTCTGGCAGCGGTGATGACAGGGACTTCATGAAAGACTCTCAGCAGCACTCTCTATCCAGGACAAGCTCAGGAATGCAAAAACCGTGGGGTTTTTTTTTTCCCCTAAAAATAAATGCAATTGATGGTAAAAGGTACACTCCTGTAGCGGGTCCTGGAAACAACCATCCTGCTGGAAAAATGCAGTCCTGTGCTGTGCTACACTGTGCTCTGACACTGGATTCCAATGCTCCTTTTTATCCCTAATTCCATTAATCTAACCCTTAAAAAAAGCGTTGCCCTACTAAAACGCTTGTTGATTCCCCAGGCTGCAGGCTCTCAGAGCAAGGGAAAGACTCACCGGGTTTGTATCTCAGACGCACTTTACAGAGCTGGGTAAGTGCCGTCAGCTCCATCCTGCAAAGTGGAAACTGAGGCCAAGTGAGGCGATGCTGTTGCCTAATTGGTGCTTAAATTGAAAACACGAATTACATCCCAGAGGATCTAGTCAAGCCAACTGAAAGGGTGTCATCCCAGGGGGCTGATGTTGGCGAGATTAGAAAAACCCCACTACTGTATTCAGTCCCGCTTCTAATGAATTCAGTTTCCTTTAAAAAGACAAATACTATAATATGAGAGGATATTTCACATTGGCTCTCAAGGGCTTTTTATGGGCTTTGAGCCACCGAAACAAGAGAGAAAGCACAGCAGGCACTTCAGCAGCAAAAGGCAAGCTGACGAGTTGATGGAAAACATGGACCAGTTTGGATGCACAGTCGATGCTCCTGCAATTCAGGAGCTGACGGGAGAAGGAAACTGAAGGGATAAATGGAAAAGCAGGAAATATGTGATCAGAAAGACATGAAGGAGCTCCCTGCATTAAAATTGCACTAAGTTGTTGCTGATTTTCGCCTGCACCCCAGTCAGACCTGCCTTGGAGAACTTAACCACAGCTGTGACCAAAACCCTGCCGTTCTCATGCACTTTCCCACTCTCATCTTCAGCTGAACAGGTCAAACCACAGCACGTATTTCTGCACTCAAACACAATGCGCTTTCAGGCATGGAGGAGGAAAAACTGGTCAGGAATTCACAAACCTTCACTAATGACTTGTACATCACCCGTAATTCACAGAGCTGATAATGCTTCCTGGCCCCTGAGGTCTGAGTCCAAGTTTGAAAGGTAGCAGTGTTTCCCCAAGCAACAGTTCAGAATGCCTGGAGTCATTCAGAACAGGGGTGGTTTAAAAAAAAAAAAAATCTATAAAATAAATTTAAAACCTCCAAATCCTTCAGTCAGTATGGGCAATATTAAGCATGGAGCAAGGCAGAACTACTTGATTAGAGCCCATTTCTACAGCAAATGTCTAATTAGAGGCTGCCTTTCAAAGAAATTTTACTGGTTTTGTCTTTTTAAGTGGGGTAGGAGAGACCCGAGGATCTCCCAGCTGCAGCATAGGGTTGAAAGTGCAAAAATGCCCTGGACAGATGGAGAAGCCCCAGGCCCACAGAAGGCTTGGAATCTTGTGCCATTTAGCTCAGGATTACCCCTCTGATGTCGATCTGTGCCAGAAACCGGCTGTGTGGGGAGATGAGCAAAGGTGCTGGTGACTGCCAGACAAATCCACTGCAATTCCCAGATACATTCTCACTTTTTTCCATCCCTTTGATCCATTGCCCTTTTTTTTTTCTTTTTTTTTAAATTTTGTTTGTCTTTCCCCGAAGGACATTTGCTCTCATCACAAACCCTATCATCAGCAGTGTCCCTTTTAAATTGAGGCTCATTCAGGACCCCAATCTCTCCAATAGCCTAACAACTCCTCCCGGGGCAAGTGAAAAAGAAGTTTTTTTTCCCTCCTCAAACCCAAAGCCTTTGACAGAGAGGCAGAAAGGAGAGCCAGAGCGAATATTAGCGCGTCAGCTTTTTGGGTCACCATTAAAAAGGATCGTGTGAAAGGAGGTCAGATAAATATTTAACATGGTTATTAATATCTGCTCCTAATTTCATTCCTTTTCCTCCCCCTCCCCGGCTCCTCCCTTTACTCTTCATCTCTTCATTTTATACAGTTGATCCCTTTTAAGAAGGTCAGTTGGGATCATAGGATGGTGCTGTCTGGCAAAGAGGGGTCAGAAAGAGATAGCTGCAACCTTCCTCCTGGGGAGCACGGCCCGAATTAGGCTGCCTGCTGGCAATGCATGCCGAGGCATTAACGATACCCTTGGGTTTCTCCTCCCAAGTGTACAGCAGCGTTCAGCCCCAGCGTTGATTGCCACTTAAATATGGGGTTTAGTGCTGCAAAACAGTGGTGGCAACACACCCTTACAGATGCGTGCACCCGCGCAAGGGTGAAGACTTCGTGCAGAATTGCTGACAAAACCCCTGGAGCAAAGAGGGGGCACGTTATTCCAGCAAAAAGGGGTATCTGCATGCCCTGAAAGGGCTCACCAGTACTTACACACCAGCTGAAAAACAAAGCAGACACCCAAAACCCAGAAACCATCTCTTCCCCCACAGCTGCCAACTGTGCTAATGCACTGCCAAACCCGCAGCAGTGGGTTTTTCCCTGTTTTTCCATAGGGAAAATAGGATCAGGTCTGACTTTCCTCCTTCCTGAGCCACCTCTGCAGGTCTGAGCTGCTGCCGCTGGGACCCGATAGTGCTGGCAGGCAGCTAATGCCGATGTACTCACCACCTTACCCCATTTGGGAACTTTGCAGCTGCATATCATGCTTTTTTCTTTTTTTAAAGCCTTATTTATGGATTTCACAACACACACCTGTAGGCTGTACTCCTTTGCATTTTACTTGCTGTCCTATACTGCCATCCTGCCATCATTTCTTAAAACAATATTCCTTCAAGGAGAAAAGAGGACCGCCTTGTCCCATTTTCCTACACAAATGGCCCAAGCAAGTGCTTCAGGGTCTTTGGGCCACTGCCCCCGCACCCCCTCCCTCCCTGGAAGGGGATGCCAACAGCTTCTCGTTCCCTCCATACACCCAGAAGCTCATTTCTCCCGGTGTCTGCACCCTGCTTGCTGGCTGCCAGGCTGCCTTTGAAAATTTATGGCTCTGCCGAGGAGCGCTGCGTGACTTAGGGCCAGGTCTGGTTTAAAATAAAAGGATCCTAACTTGAGCAGATGTAAGTCATCCTGTGCCACGCCAAACCCAAGCAAAACAACACCTAAGTAAATAATTTTAAAAGGGTGGAGAAAGAAACACTTCTCTTGTTTGGGTCCTACAGATAGAGCCTGCTACGGAAAGAGGCACCCAAGGGCAAAAAGGAAAAAGCCAGTAGCCCCTCTGCCACCATGCTGGGAGATGCGGGATCCCCCTCCATCTTCTAGCACTGCTGTCATTGAACACCCAAATACACATCCCATGCCCACAGATTTCAGCTCATCCTTTTGCTTTGTGTTATAGAGAGACCCAAGACACGCTGAGCAACCAGCACGAGGGTCGAGGAGTCAAGTGCTTGAACATTATTAGCACAGGCATTAATTACAGCTCTTGGTGCATCCCCATCCCAAAGCAGGCTTCAGCACAGGTCCTCATTGCTCGAGTGGCTCCAGGCCTTATTTATTTTACTCTGTTCAAACCTGCACCAAAGACAAAATTATTCACCTCCTCCTCAGCCTTTCTCTGGTGCTTCTCATGACAGTGTTAAATGCATGGCAAACATCCATGCATTCATCTTCACGGCCCTCCCTTGGTTTCAATATTTTCCCTGTTTTACAGCCGGGAGCAGAGCCCTGAGCCCCCGGCAATTCAGTCTCCCCGAGTAACCTTTGCCAACAGGAGAAGAGGAGAGGAGGAGAAAAAAAAAAGAGCACCAAACCCAATTGAGCATCCAGGGGGACGAGGATGACCTTCAGGCATAGATAAAATAAACAGTTCAGACCCACAGCATCTGAAGCACGGGATGGGATATTTACATACTTGTATTCAGGCATCTAAATTAAGAAGCCACTCTCCCTCAGCAAAGATGCACAAAATGCTGCTTCTCCAGCAGGTCACCCAAGGAGATGCCTGCCTGCTGCGGGACAAGGAGCTCGGCCAGGAGAAGCCACCCCCGCTGCTTTGCAGGATGGTTCTGAGGGACCAGGAGGAGGGATGCTCTGCGGGGAAGGCACCCCGAGGACACCCAGTGCTCCTTGGAGGTCCAGCCCCAGAAATCGGACATCTCGTGGGCTACCCCTTGGTTCTCCTAGCTTGATTATAGCAGAGAAACATGGCAGCTGCAGGCAGTACCCAACATCAACGGTCCCGTTTCTGAAACCAGCCCTTAAGATCTTATTTGCACCCTTTTCTTCCTCCAAACCATTCTTTTCTTCCTCCAGACCTCCCTTCTCTCTCCCTTTTTCAGTATACAAAAGGTCTGCTGCTAAGCAGGGGTTGCCATGATAACAAGACAACCCCTCGACCGCCTCGGGTGGGGAAAGCGCCCACGTACAATGCCATCCTCCTCTCCCAAAATAAATAAATAAGGAAAAAAAAAAAAAGATAGATGCTTAGTGTAACTTGAGAGGAGTGCAGAGCAGAAATTATGGCAATTTCCTGTAACTGGAATCAAATGCCCAACTTGCTGGCTCGCAGCAGGCACTGCCATTAATTCAAACACTTGTGCAAGAGCCTGCTTTCCATTAAAGGGGCCAATTTTGAGTCCATTTCCCTGATAAACAGACAGCAGCTAGGCTTCTAAATTGGGGCTTGATAGATTTGATTAGGGCAGAGTTTGCACAGGTTGTGATTTTGGCGAGGAAAACTGCCGTTCGATGCGCAAGAAAAAATTGCACTTGAAATCCTCCAGTGCTGGCGAGGGGATCGAGATGCCCCGCATCCCAGCACCATCCCAATTATCCCCAGCGGATATCGCTGAGCAGCAACACGTTAGGGGAATTGGAGAGATTAGCCGCTGTAAAAACAAAAATGTTATTTAAACAAGGTATAACGAAGTCCAGCTATCTCCTGCGGGCTGTGGCAGGGGTTGGCAGAGCTTTCTCCAGCCCCCATTAGGGACAACTAAGCTGCAAAGAGCTCTGCTATACGGACTTGGTTCCTGCAGTTTTCTCGCTAGTATTTCCAGCTGGAGGATCAATTTCCACACAACATGGATATTTGCAGCTGGTCGCTCTTGGTGCTAAGGTGCAACGCATCCAGGATGCTCATACAGGTATTGCAGACAGACAGACGGATGACTGCAAGCAGCAGCATGGCATTATCTTTCAGTCCTGTGTCTTTAGACTTGAAAGAAACAAGTGCACGGAGAAGGTGGCATCACTTTTTCCGCCCTGTCCCAACCTAGAGTCAGCATCTCACCAGCCTTGCCTGAAAAATCAGGCCTACAGCCCTGCGACATGGATATTTGGGAACAGATGGCCCCTCCTCTGCTCCCCATCCCAAAGCAAGCCACCACCATCCTACCCTGCCTGGAGAGGACTGTAATTCCCCCCAAGACAGGGAGCAGGATCAGAATTCCCACCGCAAAGGATGAATATTCATTTCGGCATTAAGTCCCCTATCAGGACTTCCAGGCAGGTGGTATTAAGACCAGATCTCCAGAGAGTTTTGTTTTATTCTCGGGAAGCAAAGCCCTGACTTTGAGACACAATAACTCACTTAAGGAAAGCTAATTTGCTCTGCCGGTGAATTTAAAGCGCGGCAGAAAGGCGACAGAAAAACGACAGCCTGGCAACACCTCTCGCGTCTTTCCACGCCCGTGCTCGGATGGCTCCCAGGGTACAGCTGCAAATCCCCAACTCCCCAGGTGCTCGGTCAGCCTTCAGTGCAAGGCCTGTTTGAAGGCAGGTAGTGCAAAAGGAAAAGAAAAGAACCCCCATTGCATTGGGACTGAGTGCTGTGGTGGCATTTACCAAGGTATTTTGCAACTCCTGCTCATTGTACAGGGCTGTAGGACTCTCTGGAGGATGATGCGCAGCTGGTTCCCCCAGGGAAGAGCTGTTGGGTTTTGGAGGTGGGGGCAAATGGGGACAAAGTATTTCTTGCTATTGCTTAGCAGCCGGGACACCCAAGGAAGAAACAAAAACCCTTTGCAGGTGTATGCCAGGCTCCCAAGTGCGAGCGCCTAATGAAAACATTTGCAATTACAATGATAATATTAGGGTTTTAAAAGGAATTAGATTCTGCTGACCTAAATATTAACAGTGCAGCAAGTCGTGGCTATGTGGGCTTCTTAAAGTAAGATTGCACAGCTCTTTCCCGAGGACTTACAGGCCCGTGGGGTAGGAGAAGGAGTGACACTGCAGTAACACACAGCTGTCCTTGCCCCCAGATCTGCCCGTGCAATACGCTGCCTCAGTTTCCCCACCTTTACAAAAGGGATAAAAAAGGCTAAAATGGAAGATAAGCATTGGGAATGCGGAATATTTTTCTTCTTTAAAAAAAAAAAAAAAAGGAAATCGTCACAGAAAGATGTTTCTCGCTTCTGAAATTGCACAGTATTAAACTCCTGAGCAGTTGTGACAGGTGCTATAACAGCAGCATTCATTATCAGTTTTGTTCTGTTTAATGCTCCTCACTCACGTGCTCCTCCCCAGGGCCTGGTTTACTCCTCCTCAGACATCGCACTGAGTTTGATGCCTCTTAACCCAGTAATTGGGATCACGGCATCCCCAAGGACGCGGAGCCCAGCATCGCGTCCTGCCAGCCCCATCAGCCAGCATGTCACTCTATCTTACCTTCCAGACCATCTTCTCGTTCCACAATCCACCTTCCTCGAGGGCTTTGGGGCAACTCACCCCATTTTTTAGCACCAACACCCCACTGCGTCCATCTATCCCACTGTAAGTGACCAAGTCGTCATCGATCAGCTGTAAACGTGAACCCTCTGTCGAGCTGCAAAGCCTTGCTTGCCTCCCCATCATGCTTCTGCCTGCAACCCACCCGATGGAAGATCATCCACCCAGCTACATTAACAGACTGGGGCGGGAAGAAAGTGATTTGTCCACCTCTGTCCTCGAGGTCTTAATAAAATAACAGCTAAAACTCTTTGGGACTGCATGGAAATATCAGAAAAGTTAGGCTGTTTCCCATATATCTCTCAAAGAGCGCAGATCTTGCCAGCGGGCCGGCGTTCCCCATTTGCATGGATGAAGGCAGGCATAAAACACTACCTACTTCAGCCTGTGCACGGATATAAATGAGCACAAGGTCTCCCGATGCTCCCTGCATTCAAGTACCTGGTTGCTGAAGATCACGGCCTCTATTTATCAACAGATATGAAGCTTTTCCTGCTCAAGACACTGCCTTCCCATGCCGGGCAACTCATGGGTGATTGAAAAGCAGCTCAGTCTCTGTCGGGGAGGAGGTTAATTATAGCTACATCATCATACCGCGGACACGCTGCAGCCAGGGTCTGATGAGAAACCTCTTCCCTTCCCTTTGGACTGTAAAGATGAACATATTTAATCCCTCCTGTGCTATTTGCAGAGCCCTGCGAGCCCGAGAAGATTCATGGTTGGTTTCTTACAGTGCTGCTCTTCCTGCTAACGATGCCCTTCCTGCTAATATATGCCGGATGGGATTCACATTAGTCAGAAAGGGGCACCATAAAACGGCATACGGAAGAGTAGAGGAGCCTGCAGGCAATAAAACACCTGGGAGAAGTACTGCCGCCCAAGAAGCAAGCCTTGCTCCCCCCAAAAAGGCTCTGCCCTCCATGCTGAGCCACCCCACTGCCAGCAGAAAGTCTCTTACTCTTGGTATATCAGGAATTTTATACCCCCTGCTCAGCAAGGACTTGTCAGTGCTCCAGACCATAAGATGATGATACAGCTGGAAAGTCCAAGCATCCATCACCTGGGGGGTGTCACAGGGATTCTCTGCTCCCTTCCTGCCCAGCCTTCCTGAGCCAAAGCAGAGGTTGGAAAAAAATGCATCGTTTTCCTCCTTCTAAATATGTATCACAAGCCAAGGGGGGGCTGGGGCGGGGTGAGGGGGGGGAAGCCAACAGGAATACACAGAGGGTTGCAGTGAGCACAGCCAGCTTGGATGCTGGAGGTGTAGGTGTGACATGAGGCTCTGTCCCCAGCACTGCCAGGAATAGTCCAGAAAGCTGTGATGATAAGAAACTCCCTTTCTCTGGTCGGGTGGTAACAGCAAGAAAAAGAAAATGTCCTCCCCGCC
>VYZV01033767.1:437265-456955 GCA_013401275.1 Pandion haliaetus | reverse complement strand
CCCCGCCCCGCCAAAAAAAAAAGAGCAAGAGGAATCAGGAGCAACCTTTTAAAATGTGCGTTGTTTCTTTCTGATTTTAAAATGGCATCATATCAAAACACCCCATAAAAAAGTGAATCTGAGTGTGTTTTGTAAATTATAGATTAGCCAGAAGCAATCCTTCACTAAAAAGATTGGTGCCAAGTTGCAATTCCAGCAGCGTTTCAGCAGAGCATGCTGAGCAGGAGGTCACAGCAGTTGTAACGGTATGTTCTCTCCATATTATTATTATTCTGATGCAGAAATAATACTGGTGCACTACACAAGGCCAGTGCATGAGGAAAGAGAAGGGGGGGGGGGGGGGGGACAGACAGAAAGGAGGAAGGACAGGACCAAAATTGTCTTTATTCCCTTTATCTTGCCCTGACTAACTGAAGGTACATGTCATACACAGCTGGGTGGAAAAGAAATCACTCCACTTCTCTCCCCGCCTTGAGTCTGTCTCTGAATAATCTGAAATATTCTTGCAAAATCAAGGTCTTATGACTGAGTGGGAGTGAAACTATAGCTCTGAACACATAGTCTTGGGCATGCAGCTGAGCAAACGGCTGTATCTCTGGGTTGCTAGCAATCCCTGGGGATGGGGTAACCAATGCTGCACCCAAGTGGAGCATCACCTATCCGACCTGCTGCATTTGGGGTTTTATTTTGCTGTTCTCTGCAGGTATCGGAGCAGGGCAGACTGAAAAGGTTAATATTAAAGGCACCTCATGCCAAAAGGGAGTCTGAAAAACAGCTATATTTGGGTTTTCTGCAAATTTCTAGGGAGTTTTTATTTCTCTTCCTTTGTTTGGCAATTCTTTTTCAACACCAGTAGCAAGATTGGCCAATTATCATAATTGGGTCACCCCTAAAGATTGTGATAGACACCCAGGGCAACCTACCAGAGAGAATCTGACTTATGGCTCATTATTAGCTTGAGCTTGACAGGTTATTTCAGTAACAGGCAGAAAAGCCATCAGAGCAAAGGCACTGGGGAAAACCTGGGGGCCATGCAGCCTGCGAGGCTGGAGAGTTGGCTCAGCCACTGCGAAGCCCCACAATGTCACCTACGGGCAGCTGCTTTCGGCCATGGGCTGTGGCTGGGGGGATGCAGGGGGGGCCATGGAAGTGTACACTTGCAGGCAGTTGAGCTGCAAATATAGGCACAGCCCCTGCTATGGATAGGATGGATGTTACACCTGCGCATCGGTTCAGCTTGGAAAAGGAGTGACCCAAAGATCAGACCGAGATCCCGAACACCGTAGTGCTCGGGTTCATCCAAAACTGTGCCTTAGCTTATTTTTTGGAGCTCTTTTAATACTCAAAGGTTGGCTGCTGGTTTTTGTGATGGCTTAGGGAGGCCGCCTACTAGATCCTGGTCTTTGCCCATCTCTGGCCTTAATACTCTTGAGTCGAAAAGGTCAAGAATCAGCCTACATGGTGCACGGTGAAAGCACGCTTGCTTTTGTAACCAACAGTTCACAGGAGGAAAGGAGTAAAAAGCTGATTTCTTACTGAACTCCTACAGTAAGGAAAAAAAGCCCAATCCCAGATCCCAATCTTCCCCTCCCGTGCTGCAGCATCTCTCGCCCCACCAGCATCAAGCCCAGACCACCAGGATGAATTTTCTTCGCCTCATCCCTTCTGAGGAGGGATCCTGCTCCCTTCCCCCTTCCTCCATCACCGCTATTAACACGCAGCAAACGCGTCTCTATCCAAACCGCGTGCAGCCAGACAGCTCCGCAGAGGAACATCTCTCTCTCTCCCCAGGCCGCTAAAGGACTGTGGAATCAGGACGGAACAGATGTTTTAAGGACTTCATAAATCCGTGAAGATAAAAAAAACCCACCCACCCAGCACTTTCTAACAAAACCCCATGCTGACGGACTGGCGTATCAGAAATAAATACAACCACCCACAGAAACCTTCCGATAAATCTCCTCCGCATTATTTTCTATGTATATAATATCTATATGAGTGTGTGTGTGTATATATATATATAAAATATATATATATATATGAACGTGCGCATATAGGAATAGTCATGTTTTTAAAAAAAAGAAAAAGAATTGCCAAATTTAGACCATTACAACTAAAATTAAATAAATAAATATCTCCCTCTCTCTCCCATCTCTTCCCAGGCTTCCTTTGCTCCCATTAATCTGACCGCCTCCCCCATCGCTCATATTTCCCTCTGTCCCCTCCCTCCCACGGCTGTTGTCACTCCCCAACTGCCCCCCACCACTATCATCTCCCCCAGTAACTCCGCACCAAATTCCAATGAGGTTTTCTAATTAGACTAATTAATTTTCTGCCCAAGTTAATAAGACTGTCTGCAGTTCAGAAATAATTGGACTTTAAAACACCAATATCCCCTCCCTTCCCCTCTCTCCCTCTGCAGCAAGTGGCGATAGGGCTCCTTAATAATTCAAAATCAGCCTCTGTTTTTTCAGCTGATGGCTCTGCATTTCAAGAGTTATTTAGTTCTTTCATTAGCACTGCCACCAGCCTTCCCCTGCCCAGGGAGGCACTGGGAGGGGAGTGTGTGCCAAGGGATGCTCTGGCATGCGGGGGATCCCTTTCAAGAGGCAGTAAATCCCTTCGGGGATCAGCGCACACCACTCCTCCTGTGTTACCAACAACCAGTGTCCTGCTAGATTAATTTTCCCTACACCGGGCTTTGCTTTTTTCCTGGCAGAATATTCTGGAGTTAGGACTGATTTTGGTGCCTGGTGCTGTAAAAGGACATTTTACTATCAGGAAACTCTCCGTTATAGCCCCCAGCTAAGGCTTTGCTGGAGATAACACCTTGCAACACATTCAACTACAGCCTGAGGCTGCCTTTCAGCGCTCTGGGATAGATTTGCAAAGGGCAGAAGTCCCTCCTGCTGCCCCTGGGGACAACATGGTGATGCCTCAACACAAAAAGCTCGCAGCTCTTCGGTTCCCCAAAGCCTAGGTCGGTCTGAATTTCAATCCGAGCTCCACATGTCCTCACTGGCATGATGCTAAACCTGGACAGCTATATTTTCCTGGTGGGAAAGGATTCAAGAGCATCACAAGGGACAGCCCACGCAGCTCTCCCTCTCTAAGCCAAGGTGCTGGATCTCCAAGGGGGGCCTGGACCACACGGTTATGGGGGCAGCATCCTGCAGCCTTGAGCCTCAGCAGAAAAACACAGGCTGAAACTCAGTGGTCAGACAGGACAAGTGCTTCAGATTTAGCAGCCGAAACTATATACTAAAGTAGGTTCTTGAAAAAAAGCAGAATTGTGACACCAAAGGAAAAAATCTCCCAGTTTTAAAAGCATTAATGGAGCAGGCAATTCAACAACCTTCACCTGAAAGCATCCAAATACTTCAACTTTATAAAAGAAAATGGTTTAGTGACAATGAAGTTCAACGTTTCAATGAAAAAGGCCTGTCAGGTTTGGAGGATAGTGAATCAGGCCATCAGAAGAGGCATATTCACATCAACTCTGACTCATCACCGAGGCAGAGAAGAGCAAAAGCTTTCCATATTTTTTGGCAATAAGACCCCAGATCAAGAGATCCCAGCTCACTGGACTCGGATGGGAGGGATGGAAGGAGGATTTCATGTCCTCACTTTTGCAGAGACTCTCCTCTGGGTGAAATTTGGGCTGGTGTTACCCAGAAGGTCAGACTAGATTAGAACAACGAGCTCTCCTGGCCTTAATAACCTGAAACGGGCGCCCTGCCTCTTGCTCCCCCCACTGCTAATCAAATAAAAGACAGAAGATAAAATGCCAACCACAAACGAGAGATTTGCAGCTGAGGGATCTAATTCCAGGAGGCTGCAGGCCATAAAAAGAAGGGATCCATTAGCATCCACTTACCTGCCATGATGAAGTGACCACGATAAAGTGCACAGGATTAAATAAATTTAAGTGAATCCCCTGACGGCATTTTTATGGGATTGAAAGAGGTTTTATCCACTTGCAACCTCTATCCTCGGAGGAAACTGATTCAATAAAAACCAAACCCACTTCATCTAGCAGAAGGGAAAAAAAAAAAATTACACAAAAATTCCGCAACATTTACAGAGTCACTAAAGCAGTCAGGAAAAAAATTAAATATAGGGCAAATCCCTGAGTAGGAGAAATGCGCAGAAGTCTGCTGCTATAGCTGAGCTCCATCAGTTTAACTTCAAACTTTTAATGCTCCTTCACTCCCTGGGGTGCAGAGTCGGTCCCTGCTGCCAGGCACCTCACAGCTCCCACAGCATTTGGAGCAAGGAAAAAAAAGTATTTCCCACCTTTTGCTCCATCTCCTGAGACTCCCTGCTCCATCTCTCCAGCTCAGCACCTAAATTGCCCCTGCTACCCAACACAAAAGCAGCCTGGATATCTATAATGCCTTGCAACCTCCTCTCCCACCAGCCAGGCCAGAAATACTTCTCACCCCCATCTGCTGACGAGGATAGGAATTAGTCCCTTCCCCGCTCCACTATTTTGTGCTGAGCTTTGCAAAGGGAGGAATCGCCGCTGCTGCCTGCAGGTAAGATGCTGATGCTCCTCGAGGAGAGCAATGCCATTTCCATCCAACAGCCCCCATCTGCTGCCGTGGCCAGCACGCAGCCCGAACACCGAGCATCCCAAATGCTGAGCATCCCAACCCATCGGGCTCCCAGATCCCACTGCCTGGAGCTGCGAGCCTTGTTTGCCCATGTGTCAGTGTGGGCTCCGTTTCCCCAGGTGGAAAGCAAAGCCTGGCACAGAGGGCACCGTCTCTGCTGCCGTGGCTCTGAAAGGGAATTTGCTTCCCGAAGTGTTGCCTGGGACTGAATTTGGGGCTGTCAGCCCATGAAAGTCCCCTTCTCTGTTGTCATGTGGGGAAATGCCATTTTTAGTCCATAGCCCCATACAAACTCAGAAAGGCGATGATGTCTCTGAGCCCAGCCCAGAGAAAAAAAATCCCCACATCATTGCTCTTTTTCCACCTCTTGTTACCAACCTCTCCCTGTTCCCTTCCTTGCCCCATGCACCCCAATTTTTCCAATCCACTCGGTAAGGTTTGGCAGCGTTTGGTTCCATGGGACAGTCCTTAAAACCTGCATCTGATCTAGCAAAGGCTCACCCATGGTGCCTGCTGTCACTTGGACCGTGGGCTCAGCATTGCTGGGGTCACTTTTACCCCTGGGAGGGCTCCCTGGTCCTCCAGAGAAGTTGCAGAGCTGCAACAACCCAAGAAGATTTCATCCAGATCAACCCTTTCCTGAGGCATCAGCAAAGAACAACGCCGCCGCACCGAATCAACCGCAGGGTGCTTGTTTTGTTGTGAGATGCACATGAACAGAAGGCATCAGAACCTGGGGACAGGTGTCTGACACCTTTGCTGTCCAAAACAGGGACATTTGGGGTCCTCCCCCCACCAAAGAGGGAGCTGAAGGTCAGCAGAGCAGTGCTGCACCCTCCCTGACACGTGCATGTTTTAAGCATCCCTGCATCCATTTGCCCCCTGCACCTCCGACCCTGTTGTGGAGCACTCAGGTTTCCAATAAAACCCGCTGCATCCCGTTTATCTGCCTCTGGGTCTACCTCTAGATGGATCTACCTCCTGGCAGGGCTTTCAGAGGGGTTCAGCTCCTCCTAACCACAGCCATCACCCATGTATCCAGCACCCCCAAATTTATCTACCCCAAATACAAGCCACCATCACTAAGCTACATCTTTTGGAGCCTTCTGTCCAGTCCCTCCTAAATTATTCAAGGGGGTCAGAGCTATGGGGGCAGGGGAAGGAAAACCTCTGGTCTTCAGAAGACTCAACAACAAACTCCAAAAGCCCATGATGAAAAAAAAAATTAAAAAAATCATAATGCCGAGAGCGCAGCGGTCTGGCCCCCAAACAGCAAATGTTATTGATTCGTATCAGAGGAAGAAGAATAAAAATTAGAAGCTCCTCGGAACAAAGCCATTTTCCTCTGATGTACATGCATGGGGGGAAAAAGCCATTTTAATTACTGATCAAAAATAAATGACTTGCCATTTGCTAGGACTTTTTTTTATTTTCGAAATTACTTTGTAGAGTTACTTAAACTTATTAATATATTTATAAGGAAAGAAAACACCCATAAATGCTTGGAATGCTGAGCCAACGAATTAATTAACATCGAATTACTAGTGGTTACTACAGCTTGATACTAAACATTGCTACCCTATTATGTGGAGGATGGACAAAAATCTCTTGCAGCTGTTAATTATTTCAATTATTAATTTTACTTAATAATTCATATCCCTTTCCCGACCCCCCGGAGTATACTACGGTATCTACATTTCTTCCTCTCCTTCTCCATTTCTCCCTAACTCCACTTTCAGCAAGACAATCCATCACTCTGCAAGGTTACTGGCTTCAGGAAGGGGTGGGGGTGGGGGTGGGGGTTATTATTTTATTTTATTTTTTATAATCGACAGTCATTTCCTCAGAGAAATACCCCCAGTAAATACCTGCTCTAGAGAAATGATAATAAATCCTTAAAGGTGAACTTAGCTGCTTTTTCCCCTCACGTGCTTCCTTTAAAAAATGTAATACGTCTTAAAAAAAAAAAACCAAACCTCTGAGAGCCCAAATCCTTAATAGTACATACATGCAGAGTGAATTATGAATAAATCCACTTTAAAGTCAAGCAGAGAGGATTTTTTTTTTTTAAATACCTTTTAGGTCTGGATTCAGGTTGTACCCCACATCCCGATGCCTCTTTGTGCCCCCAGCATCACCTAAGGCTGCGCTCGGTCCACGGACCCTTCCCCAGCACCTGCCACTTGGCCCCGCTGCCCGGTTCAGCACAGGTGACAGCAGAAAAAGGGAAACTGAGGCATGACTTGCCCTTAATGAAATCCATTAATGAACTCCAATTCCCACCTCTTCCCATCACCCATGTCTCACTACTGGTGTGAAGGGCTGCCCTGCCCCCAGGCATTTCTCATTAGGTGAAAGGATCCTTAAAATACGAAAGAATTAAAAAAGAAACACTAAAAGCTTTCTTCCTGTTTGGTTTTTTTTTTCTCTTTTCTCCTGGTTTTTAAGCCCTCAGCATCTGCCTTTTTGTGCTTTTGTGCTTAACCACCCTGAATATAGACATACTTCAAAGCAGAAAGGAAAGTTGGGATTATAGCGGGACTCCCTATCAGCTGGGGCATCAGGAAAACCAGCTTGGCTTTGGAAGTGGGTGGGAGCAAGCTCCGGGCCCTGAAAATATTGCTTGTGGAGAAAGGTGTGCAGCTCCTGAACAAAAACTCTGCCACCCCCCAAAGAAAAAAAGCTTGCAAAGAAGGGGTTGGTGTAAAAATAAAAAGATAAATATATATATATCCACACATTCATATTTATACACAGATTCAGGTATATTTTTTTCCGTTGAACAGCTTAACCCTACAAACACCTGTTGCATTTGGTGCCTGCTGTGGTTCAGGGATGTAGCAGAAGTTAGCTTGATCCGCAGCATAATTTTAGCTGGTGCCACCAAATCGCCTCCTGCTTGTGGATGCGCACATCCATGCACAGTTCTGTGTGCCTCAGTTTATCTGGAAATTAATTTCCAGATCAAAAAGACACTGTTTAATGACAGAAAATAAATGGGGGTTGGTGGAGGATGCAGAAAAGGATGAAAAACCCTGCAGCCCCAGGGCGTTTCTTGCTGCCGAGGGGATTAATATTTCTGATGGGGTTTTTGGGAGGAGAGAGGAGGAATTTGGTGCTCAACTCTGGGGCAGAGAGTCTCAAATTTGATTGTAGACAGAAAACGTTTAAGGAGAAGAGAGAGCTCTACACCCCGGTACACACACGCATGTACCCACGCAATAAAAGCCCTCACCTATTAATCTTCTCCCTTGATCTACAGGGTAGAGCTAAAATGACGTTTGATGCTCTTTGCTGATCTCTGGAGGGCAAATCAAGTAACAAATAAGGGGAAAAGCAGTCAGAGAGCTGCAGCACGGTTCCTATCACATAAAAATAGCCACACAGAAAAATAAGCATGAGGATTGTGGGTTTGGGGTTGTTTCTGGGAGGAAGGGAGGGGAGAGGAGAGGTCGCTTCCAAAATGCAATTTTTCTTCTTAATTGGTCTATTAAACGTTGTGAATAACAAGATCTGATTGTTTGATGGGTGGCCTGGCTGGCTTTTGCATATTCTCAAA
Organism: Pandion haliaetus; assembly: GCA_013401275.1. NCBI lineage: Eukaryota > Metazoa > Chordata > Aves > Accipitriformes > Pandionidae > Pandion > Pandion haliaetus. Next base: position 448,780 of record VYZV01033767.1, on the reverse strand, counting down.
TAGGGTAACAACTGTATATAGCCTAAATACGACAGCTGAAGTGCCTGGTACTCTGCAGTTGAGTCCCAAAAGTACCCTGCCTTTCCGTGGCATCAGTTTTCCAGGGATGCTGAAGCACTTGGCAAGAACAAGCCAAGCTTCACTCACACCTCTGTTAGGCAGAAGGTAAAAATCAGTCCAATTTTGAGCAGCTGGGGAAACTGGGGCAACAAAGACGGGAAACAATTTGCCCATGCTGTCTCAGTAATGGGGTTATAAAAGGAATCCAAGACCACTTTTCCCATCTAACCGCTAAACCTAACTCCCTCCCCAAGCCACCTGAGTGGCTCTGAATAACTTTGTCACTTTTCCTGCAATCAGCAGAGGCCACACGCTGCTCCTCTCTTCCCCTCTCTCCCACTGATCGGCATTTCCATCTCTGCAACATGGTGGTTTTCCATTCAACAAGGGAAGCGCAGTTCTTTAGGGGCTCACGGCTTGCTCTTAAACAGCAAGGGAGTTGGAAAGCAGAGGACAAAGGGCCAGCAGCCACGGAAGGAGCAGGGAACATGCATGGTCCCTGCTTGGACCCAAACCTACATGAAATCTGCATTTTCCTCCGGTTGCCCCTTTTTCTTTTTTCTTCTTTTTTTTTGCAAAGCACAGAGCAGCACACACCTTGTAGCATTACAGTGGGATAGTTTGCACTCCCCCTCCTGCAATACTTCTCCCACCATTAGCTCTACCGACCAGCACAACCCCAACTTCCCACCGCCCATTGATGCAGCGAACCGAGTCCTGACATATTCTCCCTAGATTAAACTCCACGGCTTTGTATTTTCCTGGCTGGCACAAGTGCACTGGCTGTAACCCTAAAACAAAAGTTACCCCAGAGTTTTCTGTCCCTCCAGCATCCCAGCTCCAAACCTGCTCCCTAACAGGGGACCACCTGCACGGTACCTCATGCACCGAGATCGTATTCCAAAACCAGCTTTTTCAGCACAGGCAAACCACAAACAGATCCCGCATTCCGCACAGCTCCCCCAGAGGCACTTTACTTTAAGGAAAGGACTGGGTTTTGTTAGCTGGGGTTTTCCCCCCATCCCCTCTTTTTCCTCTTAGGCCTGAACAGTTTAACGAGCGTCCTTTTGACCTAGGAAACTTAGTTTTAATTTTCCTCACTTTATCTAGAGAACAATGTGTCCTGGGGGCATCTTTGAGCACAATGTACACTTTCATCATCAAAACAAATGCTAGAAATACCCATCTGCCATGTTATCAGAGTGTATTGGCTCACTGAGCCGGACACCGCTTAGGGGACAAGGGAGGCTTTTACTCTTCTCAAAGTCATGAGTGCTCCCTCTAAGCTCTTTAGCATTAGAGACTCCTGTGGAGACGGGTATTAGAAGCTCCATTTCTTTTTTCCCTAGTCAGGAATGATGGGAGATGGAGCTTTCTTTGGAGATTTCTGCTCTTACGGGCAAGACAATACAAGCAGATACTCCTTGAGTCATCCCTATGGGTGCCTTGTAGGGTCTCCGGGAGCGTGTCGCTCCCCGGGTGATGCTGCTCGGTGGGACGGATGAAGAAGCAAGCTGGACCTAAAGTCAAGGACTCATCTCTGAGCTGAAGTTTACCCAGGGTGAGCAAGCACCCAGAAAGGCTCTACCTCAGCTTTCTGTCCAAAAAGGGGGGGGACGACAACTCTCTTTGATATATTTTGATTGCAAAGCATTCACCCCTATTGCGCCTTTGTATCTGCACCAGCCCCTGGTGCCATGTTCACGTAAACAATCCAGCTGATGTGTACCAGCTCCATTCAACTCCCTCCATTACCCAGACCTTCTCAAATTCCCCCACTGGCATCCAGATAATCAAGACTCATCCATGCCATGACACTCGGCTTTATAGGGTTTGTCTCTGGTAAGTCCCTTCCCCAAAACCACTTCTCCAAGGAGGTTTGCAAACTACATCTTCCTCTCCGTTTCAGACTGGAATAATTTGGAATAAGTTATAATAATAGTAAACATAGTAAAAACAACAACAAATCAAACATGCTTTGTTACTCCCCAGGCACATGCATTTGTCTTCCAAGCGACAAAGTAATCACATTTTTGGTTTTAATTTATTACGTGCATTACAGTCGGTGCCTAGGGGCGTTATCACAAGTCACAGCCCCAGTGCGCAACGGGAAGAATCGAGGCTCTTAAATCCTCACCTCCTTTAGCTTCTCCACCTGCCAACGACTCCAGAGACAACATCTTTCCCCTGGGTTGAGCCGATTGCAGCAGGGCCCAGGGATCGCACCCCAGCTCCATGGGGAAGAGCCGAGCCCTGGGGATCACCACCCTCATGGAAAAGGGGCTCACAAACCCATGCAGGCACCACTGAAAGCCAGGTTGTGTTTATTTTCCTAAGGAACTTGCATGGTGAAGCATATTTTTACCTATTAGGCTTTACGTTCTCCCTTCAATCTGCCTCAAAACGTAATGCCCATCATTACTGTTTATAGGACACTGACTTGCATGCAGAAAGCCTCGGAAACGCAGAGAAATTCAGAGGGACCTTCCCACCAGCAGTGCCACCCACAGGGCAGCAGGGACACATGGGTGAGGACCGGCTACAGAGAGGGATGAGCAACAGGATCTCTGGGGGAGTTTGGGGGTGGCTCAGCATCTTCCCAGCTGCTAGAGAATTTGGAAAGATGCAATTGGAAGGTATGAGGCTGCTGGCATGGTACGTTCGCATCTGCTGGCAGCTGTCTGTTGCCCAGCTTCTCCCTCCGCTCCGAGCAGGTATCAAATCTTCCAGGAAACTTGTCCATGCTCAGGCCGCTTTCACAGAGGGAAAAAAGGCTTTTTCCCCCTCTTTTGACCACGAGCTCATGTACGCTGCTGGTATTTTCACACAGCGGGTAGCGACTTGCACTTAACCCAGCGAATAAGGAGCGCAGCCCTTCGCATCTGTGTCCTGCACCAGACACACAGCCTCTTTGTACAGGAACAGCACCAGCGTCCCAATGTGTATGTACAAATCAGCTTAGCAAGCACAGAGAGCTCTGTGTCACCTCTACATTGGGCCAGAATGAGCAAGGAGCCTTTGCTGGGCTGGGAAAGGGGAAGAAAATGGGATGGGGGCTGCGATTGCCTCCCCCAAGATAATGCCGAGAGAAATTGCTGCCGTGAACCAGACTAATCACATTTCTTGCCAAGGAGCACAAGCCTTTTGGCAGGTAGGGAATGGATCTCAGGAGCTGACATGTCTCTCTGCTGTCTACAGCTGATGAAGTGTCAAATGAGATGGAACAGAAAGTGAGACCCATCTGGGGAAGCAGGCTCTGCCAGGCTGATTGATACCTGGAGGAGGAGGAGGGCGAGGTGGCTGGAGCACCGTGGGGACCTGCTGCTGGTTGCTCCCGTGCTCGGCAGGACGATGCTGAGGGGCACTTTTGGGCTGGCCAGCCCCGAGCATCACAGTCACTCCTCCTCCTCCTCCTCCTCTTCCACCGGCCGGTGCGATGCAGGAGTAGCCTTTGTAATCACCAGTGCAGACAGCGGTGACAGCGCTCATAGTCCTCAACACGAATAGTGATGATCATTACCGTCCTTATTCATTAGCATGGTAGGGGGTCCCTAGCCAGGCTCCTTTGGATCTGACAGGTAGCTCAGGGGGTGCTTGGGTCCAGGGCTTAGCAGGAGGGTTGGTTTCACTTATTCAGACCAGCAGTTGGCTTTTTCAGCACTGCAAGAATAGGGGGAGGAGGGAAGTCCATGTCTCTCACTGCTGGGTCATGCTGACTCCCAAAATCGTTGCACATTCCCTGGGCCAAGGGTTGCAGTGGAAACAGAGGAGGGATAGAGATGTGCTGGGAGGAGCAGTAATGCACCTGGGGGGGTCACTAGTAGGGTTTAATGAAGCTACCCCCCACACACACCCCCACCCCTGCCAGAAATGGGAGAGTTGGTAAAGGGGAGAGGACACATCCCCTAGCCTGGCCCACAGCATCTGCATCCCATACAGGGATTAATAAATATAAGAAATTGCCAGCCTGGCCCCTGAACTGTTACAGCTCCCTCCATCCAAATAGACCATCAGCCACTCTAGAAGAGAAGAGGGTGACCTTCAAGATGTGGGACATGAGGTTTCTCAAAGGACCTTATGGGAATTCAGTCCCAGGTTCATGGAAATCCCCTTCCAGCCCAAGGAGAGACCTTATGTCTGGGGTCTGGTTAGTCAGAGGCACGAGATCCACCAAAATGAAACATGACCGAAATAGCCTTGCTTACGGAAAGCCAAGCACATATAGCCATGAGGTGCCGTGTTTCACGATACCACTTAATAGGATCAGCGAAACAGGGTCAGCATATAAAATACAACTGCTTTGGAGATCACAAAAAATACTTTAATCTGTGATGGCTTTTCACCTTTAGGGGCCTGTGAACTGGTATACTGTATCTGCTTATTTAGCTGATCCTGTTAAAAAGGTATCAGAATAAAGCAGAAGGAGAAAAAAAATAAAAATCCTTCATCATGTGAACTGAGGCAGAGAAAACTTTCCCTCTAGCAAGATTCTGGCAAAAATCCCAGTCCCACTCCACCAGTGCTTTGAAATACAAACAAGAGGTTCTAAAGCACTTTTCCCACTGCCCCAGGGCTTGCTGCCCATGGGGAGGTCCTGGAGATGCTCCTTGGAGCTGGGTCTCCGAGCAGGGGTGGTCATCACAGCTCGTGCAATGAGCAGCTGGGAGATAAGGCGACAGGGAGATGCAAGAAAGCAGAAGCAACCTGACCGCAGGGAAGCCTTGATGGGTGGGTGCTGCCTTCGAAGGAATAAACCACAATGGAGCTTGGATCTGACTTCGAAATGAAGCTCCCCTTTCCCCCACCCCTCTGTTTCAGCTGTAACGCAGAGCCTGAGGGCAGTGGCAAGTAGGACTTTGTCACGTAGCAACATCACGAAGTGACTGAGAAAGCTGGGAAATGGGGGGAGCGCTGGTCAGAGCCACGCTGCCGTGCTGGAGCAGGATGCTCGGCACAAGCCACTGCCTGATAGAGACATCACACGGCGACTATGCATGAGAGAGAGGCAAGAGCTGTCTTCACACATTGCTAAAACCAGGAGAAAACGCCACAAACAAAGGCAAGATACAAATACAGCTTTTGACTGCCTTGAGTAAGTTATCCGGTGCCTGTGGCAGGCTGGAGGAGAAAACCCCCAGCTCTGTAAGGGTCTGCTGCCCACCCAGGTTTGCAAAAGCCTGCTGTCATCCAGCTCTCGCTAACCTGTTGCTATTGACTTTTTTATTTGAGGTCTGCTCGTTGGTCAGGTTTACACGTCAAAGGCAATAAAGCAAAGAGCTACGTGAGGTGTGAGAGGCACAGCGACGTGTGGGAGCGCTGGAGCGGAGAGCTGCCGGAGCCCCAGGCACCGCACGCAGCCCCGAGGCCACTCGATAGGCAAACAGAGCCACTTCTGCATGCATGTTCTGCTGCAGGGACAGCAGCTGCCCTGCAAAGAGCCTAGCAGCAAATTTTGGGGGGCGGGGGGAAGAATAAGGCAACAGAAATAACAGTGCAGGCTGGGAAAATCCCAAAGGGTACGGGCTTCCCTAATTTTGTGTGAAGAAACAGGATCTGCATGCCAAAGCACCAGCAAAGCGTGAAGGGACAGGAGTCCACCCTTGCATAATAACTCATCGCTATGTGATATCTCCTGGAGGATGAGAGCGCCTCATCCCCTCGGACTCCAGGGAAAACACCCAACCAGGGCATCGAGCCCTGCATATCACCCTGACAAAAGCAACATACCCGTTCCTCACCCATGCTCCCCACCAAGATGGTGGGGAGGGAGTCCAGGAGTCTCAGACCCAGACCCCATGGCCCTGCGGTACGGCAACTCATGCTGCTCACCAGTGATATTTCAGCTGGTAACAGCCCCTGGTACGCTTTGGGGAAGTGGCGGGATCTACCTCGAAACCCCCAGCACATTAGCAAATAACCTTCAGCTTGCTTTAGCCCTTAACATCAGCAAATCTCCTGTAAGGAGAAGGTTAATAGCATTATTTTGGCACAAGCAAGGTTTTGGGGCAGCAGCTTGCCCAACGTCATCCCAAATCCCCGAAAGAGATCCATGAGCTGGAACTGGCTCTTAAATTCACCTGCACTATTCAACCCAGGACACACTGCTGCAAAACGTCCAGCCTGGACAGAGAGGTGACAAAGAGCTATCCTGCCCAGTCCTGTCCCCATCCCTGGGCTGGGCTGCCGGTGGGAGCCGCTGTGCCGGGCACTCTCACGGAGGGAGTGCTGCTGCCAGCACTCGCGGTCAATCCAGCCACGATCGCTTCCACCAGATCAGAAAGAAAATTGAAAAGATTGCAGCCCTCGCACTCACGCCGCACACCACGCGGGAGCTGGGGATGGCAGCACTCGGTGCCTCCAGCCCTGACCTTTATTTTCCATTAATGGACCGGGTGAGTGTCGGCTGTGTTTGAAGCTGCATAAAATGAACCGAAAATAAGAGGGATAAACAGCAGCAGTTAAGGCCCTTCCCTCCCCTCCCTTTTTTTTTCCCCCAAGGAATGCTGAATGAATTGCAGCAAAGTTATTGGCACACAGCGAGCTGCTTTGAGGTGCAGACAGTGACTTGCTGGGAACCAGCTCGCAGCCTGGGGCTGCTGGCCACGTCAGCGGCAAAGACAAAACCCAGAAGAGAGCTGCTCCACAGGGGGAGGTTTGCAGGTCCCCAGATGCCAGAAAGCATCTGGTTCAAGTGCGAGCAGGACAGAGCCATCCTATCCCCCTTCAGGGAAAAATATAATAAAAAATAGGTGAACATGGCTAAGGCTGGAAAATGAAGACAAGGTATGGGAAGGTGATGCTGAGAGTTGCATTGGCTTTACACCAACATTGCATGCCCTGAGCTACTGTCATCCACCCCACGGATGCAATTTGCTGCCCTAATTGGGCTACTTTGCCCCACTGCTCCTGTAGGTCCTTAGGCATCATCCATCTGGTGAAGGCCACAGAGAAAAGAGGACTCTTGCATACAGTGCCCGCGAGCCCCATGCCAAGGAGGTGAGAGGAGCCGGAGGGCTCCGGTGTGAAGCAGCAGCACCGGGACAGCTCCCATTTGGGCTTTTACACACCCAAATTGCCAGCAGAGGGAAAGAAGCCAGCCCGAAACTTTTAAAAACATTAACCTTCGATAGTATTTACAGAGCAAACAGGGAGCTCACTCAAATTAAATGGCAATGTTTTGCATCCGTCTGCTATTCCCCCGGCAGCCGCTCAGTGCTTCAGAGACGGAGGCACTAAGCCGCCCCTGGAGAGCTGGGAGGCCATGGGTATGGGCGTCCCAGTCCTCCAGCCCCGCAACCCCTCTGGGCTGCCTGAGCAGGCAGCTGGGCAAGGTTGGGGAAGGCATGCAGGGATGGGGTCAGGTTAAGATAAGCAGTTTTAGGATTCCGGTACATGCTGTGCTAGACCACTAACTCTTTAATACTTTAAATCCAAGCTCATCTCCCAGCTAGGCCTTTAATTTAAATTTAGCTAGATAGCTGCTCCATGTTTAATAAATAACTATTGATTATTTAAAAAGCACCTGGTTTGAGGTTTACCACCTAAGGCTGAGTACACATGTTAAAATACACAGTACCTATTACTGCCTTATTAAACCTTAGTCCGAGGCATGTGCTTAATAGCCACTTGATACTTAATTAGCCAGTGAGTTCAGGGCTTATTGGGGAAAAAAAAATAAATAAATACCAACAGGACTGTCACTCTGACAGCCCTGGGAAACAGCACCTCCTTTCCCCTTTGCTGTCCATGGAGGACACAGCCATCTTGCCCCACTGTCCCACTTTAAACCAGCCCAGTGGGGGCTGAAGCAGTCCCCCGGGGGCTGAAAAGCCTGCGAGCAAGCCCTATGCCACCACCCATGGGGACACAGAAGCCCCACATGGCTTCAGGGTCAAGCCAAGGGGTGCCCAAGCCCCGATCGCCCGCAAAGGCAACCACTGAACCCCCATCTCGCAAAAACCCAAGCTCAGAGCCACCATCCCCTGCTCCGCGACCGCATCTCACTGGGACCGCTCTTAAAATCCCCACAGGAGCAAATTAAGCCCTGTGGTTTGCAGCAGGCAACACGTGTGTCTCCCCCTTCCCCTGGACTCAGCATTACCATATTTCACACTGAACGCCAGATATTTAAAGGTAAGTTTCCATCAGGATCCATGAGGATTTATCTACGCGGGCTCCCATTAGCGGTAATAAGATGAAGGCGATCAGCCTCATACATTTCACTTTGGCCAGTATAAATGCCTTCAAATTCATTAGACAGATGTCTGCTGGAGTCATGGGCAAGGAAAGAGCAGGAGGGAGAAAAAAGAAGGAGAAGAAAAGGGAGAAAAAACACTCCCAGGCTACTTCTAGCTTTGTCTTTGCTGGGAAGGTGGTTGGGCTTAGTGAGATTCAGCAAACGCCGGTGGGGAGCGTGCAAGGCAGCCTGTTACCCCCCCGGACCCTTCTATGGCAGCAGTCCCTTGCCCATTCCTCCCAGCAGACACAGCTCTCGCACTCGTTGCTGGGTGGATTGGGGGTTATTTTGGCCATTTCTTTGCAGGATTTCTAGTTGCTCGTTTGCTCTGTCCCAGCGGAGGTTGCCATCTGCCAGCGCGTCACCCCGACAGGCGATTTTGTCAGTGCCACGGTCGGCGTCACTGTGAAGGTGACACTTTCCAGGGGGCTGGCTATGGTTTTTGTCTGCATTCAATTTATTTGCAGAGCGACTTAAAAAAAAAAATTCAGACACAACTAGAAGAGACTTTGTAAAAATAGTCATTACAAAACTCCATGCTTTCAGATATTGTTATTGTTCCAGTAAGTCCCAGAGATAACAGCTGAAATCAGGACCCTGCTGTGCACTTCACAAACATGCAAAAATGATCCCTCCTTCAGAAAAGGTCTGTACTTGCTCTGAATTATAGTACAGACAGCGGAGATTTGGTGCTAAGCATTGCAGACGTGTCAGATGTCTTATCACACATTCACACCAATAGATGTTAACTCTGAAGCATACTGATGGCGAGCTAAAAGTCATCTTGGTCTTTTGGTCGACCTGCTTAGCTACTCTCTGGCTGTGTGCACAGCCTTCCTCAGCCTCCTGCTTACTCTCCAAGTAAAGGTCCCTTAGCACCCATAAACCATCCCCAAGGAGGTGGTCAGAGAGCATTAACCCCAAGGTAGACCGGGTAGCACACTATTAGCATGGTCCAACATCCTTTGCATCATCAGCTCCCTGCAGTCATGAAACAACCTGCTGTTATCTCCTACTCTTCCTCCCTGCTCACCGGGCAGACACAGGGTCCGGCCAACCTTTGCAAAGCTCCAGTGCCATTGAACCAAGTCACCACTTTCCTGACGTGACATTTGTTATCCCTAATTACCAGCTTGGCTTCATTTTAAAGTCATTTGCGCTGATTACTCCAACTGCTGCCTTGGGTAGTCAATGACTTAGATTAACTAATCACAGCACATAGGAAAATATTTAAAATATATGTATATTCAACTAAATTCCTTTAGCGTCCTGCTTTGCAGCATCTTGGTTTAAATTGATGCCCACTTGTTCCTCTAATCTGACACTAGCTCAAAGAACCTCGTGGCATCAATCCGCTCAATTCCCTTCAGAAATGTGTAAGCCCTCAACGAAGCCCCTTCTTAATCTCCTTTTTGCCAGTGATTACAGAGCTGGTGTCTCTAACTCAGCCTGGATAAGAGTCCCCACGTCCCCATCAGGTTGCCTTTTGTTCACTTGGCTGCTTGGTGTCACTCCCGCAGCATTGCCAACCCCACAGTCACCTGCCCTGCTATGGTCCGGGAGAAAGGTTTAATGCAGTTACAAACTGCTGAGCCTTTGGGGTAGTTTAGATCCTTACTCTCAAGATTTCCCCTAAAACCACCAGGCAATTTTAATTAAAAAAAAAAAAAAAAAAAGCAGAAAGCTGAAATTCTCAATTCTAAATTCCAGATTGTAGCCAATCCACAGCAGCAAATAAATTCCCTGGATAAGTGCTTGCTTCAAAGACATGATGCATTTGCTCTGCAGCACCACAGCACCTCTCCCATCCCACTTTCCACTTCCCCCATGAGCCCTCATTGCACCCACTCCCACTTCTTCCCTCACCCACCCACCCCCCAAGACCTGTGTCACTGTGCAGCAACCCCACCTCTTGCTCTGGAGATGATGTGAGCTCACCTGAGCTCACCTCTGAAAAGCCATGGATGCTTCTGGCTCCCTAGCCTGCAATGACTTCACCCCTTTCTGTCCACAGCCCCTGAGTAAATGGAGCATCGGGGCTATCAGCATTAGGAAGAGACTGTGGAGAAGGACGGCTACGTGTGCGGACAGACAGACAGCCAGCCATACCGGCCTTCCCTGAGCCAGCGCTTCTGCCTCTCCTCCCTGCTGGGATGGACTGTTGTGGTATTAGCATGCAACAAACTCCTTACAGACTTGGCATCAGGAGGAAAAGCAGCTGCAAGAGCCCCAGCCAACTCTCGACGGGAGGGAACATGCCTTAGGCACAGGTCGTAAACACACGTGCGGTGAAGCTGCTCGGCTGAGAAGTAATTTCAGCTCGGCATAGCCTGATGGCAGGAAAGCAAACAAATGGCTGACCAGCGGGAGCCCGCTCTGCCCAGGGCATGCAGGAGCCGGGAAGGGTTCCGCCAGACACAGGCAGCCACCCGCTCCCCAAAATGGAGGGGAGAGCCACCAGAGGTAGAGGAGGGCCCACCTGGGCTCAGGAGCCCCAAAACCCTGTGACACAAGCGCTGGACAGGAGAGGAGGAGGAGGAGGAGGGAGGAGAGGAGATGATGCTGCCTCGTCGTTCCTACAAGGATGCCCGGTGCATCTGCACAGGGGCAGAGACGATGTGGCGCTGGCAGGAGAAGTGACCCACACCCAGAGGGGAAACCCCTGAGGGTCCAGCCTGGGGACACGGTGGAGACACCTGGGATGGGCAGGGAGGGGATGGTGCCCACAAGAGGGGCAGTCACTTCCCACGCAGGGGGTTACAGGAGCCCAGGACAAGCGCTGCAGGACCATCTCCTCCCGTTTCCCCCCAGCCTTGCATCTCTCGCAGAATTTGAACACTGCATCTTCTGAGCGCTGCAGAACATCCCCTCACACCCCCAACCAGCCCTTTGCTGCTCCCAGTTCTCACCCCCCCCTTAGCACTTCCCACCACAGCAATGAGTTCTGTCCGGCCTCAAGAGCCCTGAACCATGCCACACCTGCACCCAACTGCTGCAACCTGTGCAAGCAGGAACAGCGGAGTGTTGCTGCAAGCCAGCGGCCTGGTGGTGTCGCAGAGCAAAGGAGGGAGAAGAGCAGGAGGGCCAAGTTGAACCACCTGCACAGGCATCTCATCCCGGACTGAGGACGCTCAAGGTCAGGGAAAAGTTACAGCTCCGCGCTCAGAAAAATCGCGTTCCCCCAACTTAGCTCCTTTTTTCCTCCCCCCTCCCCCCCCC
>VYZV01033767.1:415172-437254 GCA_013401275.1 Pandion haliaetus | reverse complement strand
ATGAGGGGTGAGCCGGGAGGATGGCAGGGTGAGGACCACGGGACTTTTCCACGGCTCGTTTTCGCCATCTAGCGCTCACCTCTCTACCGAGAAGCTACATAAAACGATCCTGCACCCTCTTCCACCGAGAAACAGGCAAAACCACGGATTATTTCACACATACAGAACTGCCCAGAATAGAAACCTGGCTTGTGAAGGCAGTTCACACCTGGCCCCTGTGCGCCTGAAGCCCCAGAGCAGGAGATGGTCATAAATGCTCATGTTTGAGCCATTTCTAAGGAGTATTTTTTGCACATGGACACGGAGACCAGGACTGAGCGGTCCCAGGTGGGTACAGGAAAGGTATGGGGAGGACACACTGCTTTCAGTGCATGAAAACTCACTTTCTGCTCCTGCTTCCCCTGCCCACAGTGCTGTCCCCCCCCTTCTCCTCGGCTTTGAGAAATCACTGCGAGTGCCTCGTTTTCCCCAACCAGAAAAGGGCAAGGAGGAAGGAAAAGTTCTCTCTTTAACAACACAGAGAAAATTATTGTCATACCTCATCAGCATGCTGGGAACCGTAAGGGAGGAAAGTTTGCCAGTGCCTTCTTGAAGGATAAATGCCTGAATGTATGATGCTTTCCATAAGACCCCAAATGTATACTCCTCCCCGACAGACCGTGCAAAGGAAAAGCAGATTTTGATATCCACCAGCATGCCCCACACCAGCCTGGACATTTGCTAATTCAAAAAGGATAAAGCACTTTAATTGATACAGAAAACCCGCTGAGACCTTCCTGCAGGGAGAAGCACAGCGGATGCTCCAAAATCGAGCAGGAAACCACAGCCCCAGCTCCATGCAGAGCTGCAGCAGAAGCCACGTAAGCCAGAAAATAACAAACCAGAGCTCAGCCCACCCCGCTGAGCCCGTTTCTCTCCGGAGCGAAGAACTGCGGGATGCTCGGTTGCCGCACGAGTTGCCAGCAGCGCTGGGGCAGGGCAGTGCTGCCTGAAGAAGGTGGTCTCCTGCAGCCCCTGTGGTCCCCAAGTTGCCACCAGGCTGCTTTGCAGTGCTGCAAGGAAGGGATTGCCATCTGCTGACAAGCTGCAGCCCTGCATGCTCCTGCAGCAAGCCCTGCCTGCGTGCTCCTGCCTGCAAGGGCTGCTGGGCAGACAGGGGCTGCCAGCTTCCCTTCGGGCACTGCCCTTGCTGGGGATGGAGCTCATGGCTGCACCCTGCTCTCCGTGGCTCTCCCTGGAGCCCAGTGAGCTACGGGGTGGCTTTCCGCATCCTGGGCAGGATGAGGCCCCTGGCCCGGGATGCTGCCTTGTACCGGCACGGTGGGGGAAAGGCAGCTTGCGTCTACTGGCAACGGCTGCTACTCACGAGTGAATAATCAGCTTATTACAGATTCAGATAGAAAATCATAATATTTGCTAATCACAATATTAATTTCTTGCTAATTGGCTGCCTGATGGCACAGGCAGAGCAAGGGGGCACCAGCTGGCTGCCCGAGCAGTGCCTCGCCTGGCTGCTACACGGCGCCGGAGGTTTTGGCTTCCTCCGGCAAAGTCAGGTCCCCATTCCCCGGCATGAGAACAACTTGCAGCCTTTCACCATCCTGCCAGAGGGACCCTCACCCTCCACTTACCTGAGGGCAGGAGGAGGGGAAGGAGCTCAGTACAAGGGCAGGGAAACTGAGGCATAAAAGAGACACCCCATATGAACTAGGAGATGAGCAAAGCAGAGGACCCAGAAGCTCTGGGCAGCATTTCAACACCTGCACCCTCTTTTTTTGCAGCATCACACCATGAAGCCAACACCACCACTCCCTGTCCACCTCCAGGACTGTCCCCATGCCCCCTCCCTTGGGGACAGGGGTCCGGGGAGGAGGAGGGCGGCTTTCGGCAGCAGCTCTGCCCCGTTCGCAGGTAACCCCTCTGCGCAGAGCCTGTGCGACATTATGCAGGTTGGATGCCAGGCAAAGCTGATCACAGAGTCATTGCTGCTGCTGCTGCTAATGAGGCCCTTAGGCTAATTAAAAAGACGAGTAGAACACAAAAACATAATGAGGAGCCAGTTTATCAGTCAATCGGAGGACATGAATACGCCAATAAAAGTTTGAACTACCTCCTTGCTGCCAGCATCCCAGCTCTGGCCCAGCCCAGGGCTGGAGGGGGACCAGACACTCACCAAAATAGCTTTGTGCTTCTCAGCTCCTGGCTGAGGACAAAACACGGAGATGAGAGGCCAGGGAGAAGCGTGCAGCCTCCTCTCTGCCCACCTGGCACAAGGCTGCTTGCATTTACTGGGCAGAGGATGGAGGGCTTGAACAGCATCTAATGAGAGGGGCTTGGGTAGCTAGCTCATCCTCTTTAGAGCTGGAGAGCTTCAGTAGGTCCATATGGACATTGATGGACCCCTCAGACTCAGCCCTGTGGCCCTACACTCCATGGACACCATGCTTTGGACCCACACGAGGGACAGCAGCAATGCTTCCCACCTCCTCTTGCAGGCTTCAGGGCTCTTCCCCGGCCACCACCGACACCTCAGCCATCTGTGATGCACATCTGCACGCCCAGAGGTGCTCAGGTCTCTGCCTGGGCTCTCTTCGGATCTGCGACAGCAGAGGACGGCGGTGGGAGGCTCCTTCAAGCTGGGCCCCTTGAAGCTGTAGTCCCTTCCCCTGGGTTTCACATTCTCTTCTTACCAGGTGGAATGAATGGGCAGGAGAGGCTGCAATCCCGCTGCCAGCGCATTATTCTTGTTATTAATATTATTATTATTATCATCCCCATGCCAGACTCAGGGAGTGATAGTTGCAAGACAAGCACCTCAAGCGAACCACAGGGGAGCAGAGGATGGCCAGCAGCGCCCAGTCCCACTCCAGAGGCACCCCAACATTGTGGACAGGAGACAAGTTCCCCCTGGCCCCATCCAGGGGGTCCCAACATCTCCCACAGCCCCCACCCAGGCACCCAGCCCCATTCCCTGCACCTAGAAGCAGAGGACACAGCCCAATGCCGGTTCTGGGGGTGTTTTTGCTGACGAACGCCTTTCACGGGTTTCCTCGCTAAAGCTCTCCGGCCTCACTTGCGGATGAGCTGGGAAATCTCAGGGGCGTCTTTCTGATAAACAAATGTAAACACTTATGCCTAAACAGCAGCAGCTGGAGCTGGCGTGCCTGGGAGCCCCGGGGCACCAGCAGCACGCTGCCTGCGATCCAACACCAGTGCGGGGATGGAGGGAAGGAGAAGGGATGCTTTGCAGGTGGGAGAGGACCATGAGGGTTTGGGGAAGGGACAAAGCAGCATGAGAGCAAAGGATGGGGATGTCCAGCAGGAGTGGGGGATTTGGGAAACTGCCCCTTCTCAAACCTATCGATGGGCACTCGGTCACTGCCTGAGTGTCCAAACACCTGATTTCCCAAGACAGCCCCTGATTACTGCTGTGCCACACGTTCCCTTGCAGGAAAGAAATTCCAGATATATCACCGGAGATGTTGGAGGCGCTCCTCCTGGGTTGCGATTCATTACAGCAAGGCAGACATTCTGCAAGAGGAGGCGATACTGCTTCATTTTCAGTCCCTGTCCCTGGAGCTGGCCTGTCCCCGGAGCTGTTCCCCACACCGAGACAATGAATTGGCAGCGGCCACCAGGGCAGGGGACGGCTGGCAGCACGGCACGGGCTGTCTCTGCCTGCAGGAGATGCTCCCTGCAGTGGCCTCGTTCAGCCAAGATGCAAAGATCTCCCCCTATTAAGCTTATTTTCAGCGCCCTCCTTTTGCCCAACCCCAGAAACGCAAGGATCACCCCACTCAATATGATAAACCGCACCGGCGCGCGGTTGCTCCCCAAATACATCCCTGGGTGGTCTGGACCTGCCAGATCCCCAACTCGGGGACACCCCCATCTCCTTTGCTGAAGCCCCTCTGCAGCCCCGTCTCCTCTCCCCTGCCTGGCAGCCCGGCTCTGCAATGAGGATGCTAATTAAATTACACTGCCAGCCGAAACTGCTTCGTCAAGTAAATAAATAAATAAAAATTAGAAGGTCATCAAAGTTGTGTTTGGAGACCATCGCATTAGCATACATCTGCATAGCAATGAAGGGAAAAAAGGGCCATTTAAAGAGAGCTGGTAATTTACCCAGCCAAGTAAACTTCATTACCTTTAAGTAGCACGGCACGACAAGCACTAATTCACACCTTTAACAACCCTGGCACAGATGGCAGAGAGGGACCCGGGGAAAGCAGGGGCAGGCAAGGTGCCCTGGCCCCCCTGGGAGGCTGTGGTCATGGTGGGGGGCACAGCATCACACCCCCCACACACGCCCCCCAGCACCCTTGACACCCACCTGGGCCAGGAGATTTGGCTGCACCGGGGTGTTAATGCCAAAGCTTCACATTCGGGGGGTGCAACTGCAGCTGGACCATGGCATACTGGGAGAGGGGTTTTTGCTCCAGGTTCTGCAGCCCACCCAGGGCCGAGCTCCCTCCGAACCCCCCCCCCATCAGAGCACAGCAGACCATGTCCACCTCCGCACCAGTGCCAAGAGCAGCGCCTGCCTCGCATCCCACCAGAGCCCCCTGAGCAGCAGGTGGGGAGGAAGATGGGGAAAATGGGGTTGGGCCCCTTCTTCCTTCAGATAACCCAGCACCCTGTGCATCCACCCAGCCATCTCTACTCCATAGCGGAGCCTTGTAGTACCCGGCGGAGCCGTGCGAGGCCACCACAGCCCCACGCTCCCATCCCTGCCTCTCCATTAAATGCAGCATCTGATTTCTCCAGGCTGTTACGTGTATATTTATTTCCAATGAGGTCAGGGGTATCAAGGTTGTAAAATAACATATTTTCCCTTGCTTTCTTCCCAGATCTCATACAAAGCGCTTCCAAAGTCAATTATCTCCTGGAGGCTGTGCTCCCCATACACGTATGTCTGCTCGCCTCTGCCTTGCGGCACGTCAGCCGTCTGACATCCCCACGCTGGGGGGGCCAGAAACTGGGTTCGGGGGGGGAAGAGGAGAAAGCACAGTCCCCTGATGGGGATGTCAGGCCTCCAAAAATGACAATTGCTTGCAAAAGACAATTGGAAACACACAGAACACTTCAAGAACCTGCACCAGCGTGGAGAGCCCAGCTGGGAGGGTTGCAGCTCCCTTCTAGGTCTTGCTGCCACACTACATCCCACCATGGCAAGGAGGTCACCTCCAGCCCTATCCAGAGATTAAAGTGTCACCCTTTGGTAGGCAGCAAGAGGGGAAATGGGATGCAAGGTTCCCCAGGGTGTTGTGGTTCTGCTCTTCATTACAAGAGGACAGGACTGTTCGGCCGTAACCGTGCTCCTTGCAGAAATGTCCCTGCCAGCCGTGGCATCTCCTCTGGGGGTTCAGCACATTTTGTTAGGATAAGGGTTCCCTTTTGTCTATGGGCTGCGTCCTCAACCCACCAAAATAAAAGATTGCTTTATTGGACTCAAAGGGCTTTGGAGAAGGTCTCAAAGAGGCAGAAAGTCATGGCAGAAATATTACAGGAGCAGATACCAGCCCACCCAAAAAGTTAGGACTCCTTCAGGGAAATTCAGGTTCAAGCCCCCTCTCAAAATCAAGCACAACCAAAACCTCAATGTTCCTTCATGCAACATCCCAGCCAGCCCTAATGGGTCACCGTTCCTGTCCCCGTGTCACCCAAGGAGCCACCCGGCCATGAAGCCAGGACTACGTCCCCATTTGCTGCTTCCCTTCCCTTCCCTTGCCCTCCCCTCCCACCTGCTTCGCTGTATTTTCTAAAGACCGCTTTTTGCAATGTCTCATTTCATTCCTCATCAGATGCTTTCACAGAGCATAATCCCAGCTTGTCAGCCAGCCCTTGCAGAAAGGAGTAAATCCTGTTTGATCCATTCCTGTGCACTTTGAAAATGCAGAAGAGCACCTGAGGCAGAAACACAATAACCCGGTGCGTAGGGGGGCTTGCTGGGCTCCTTAATTATCCAGACACCAGAATCCTTTAGCTCTGAGTAGAAGTGGTTTAGCACGGCTATTTCTCAGCGTATTTCCAGCTTGTTTCTCTCTTCCCTTAACTCAAGCACCAGCACAACTAGCTAAAAATTGACAGAAAACAGTAATAACATTTTAAAAAGATAAAGTTAGGGTTATTTCTTTTCTCTCTCCCCTTCTTGAGACAATAGCCATGATGATGTTGATGATTACTGGGAGTGTAAGGTAATTTCACGCTATGATTGAGGGCTCACTATGAGCCGGGATCACTCATTGATCCTTTTTTCCCCTTCCCTTGGCCTCTTGTGGGCAAGGAGGTGCCAGGGCAGGGCAGAAACAAGGAGGAGGTGTTAGCAGGCACAGATAGCATCTCTCCCAGCAACCAGTGGAACAAATATCCTTCCCCATACGGGTACCCAGCAGGTCCCAGCTCAGCACTGAGGCTGATGTCACAGCATCCCCAACCCTCCTGCCCCTCATCGCTTTCCTTCTGCGTCCTTATGAGCAGGCGAAAGACCCCATCAAAGAAGACTTTTCAAAGCATTTAGGCAACTACCATCCACTGCCATCAGGGGAAGCCTGGTGCTACAATACCGTGAAGAAAATGGATCCCAGGTTGGGATTCAGAAGAGACTTAAGGACTTGGACATGGGGACGGTGGACAAGGCAGAGCTGCGATAACCGACCGCTCTTAACGTTTTGCAATGTGAAGTTGAGCGCGTTTGCTTACGCCTCGTGGGAAAGACGGGTGTGCTAACGCGTTTGCTTTTGGATTTGCTGCAGGCTACGAGCTCGGGCAAGGCCAGATAACTGGGACCTCCAGCCAGCTTGTTAACCCGAGGGGGCTTTCACCTCTCCTTCCCCACCATGTGCCCGGCCCCCAGGAGTTAAGTACGTTGGACATGGACCCCAAGGAAGAGGACCAGCATAAAGACATCTTAAATTGGTGCGACTGACTCTCACCCAGACCCAGAAATACCCTCTCAGCGGCACAGCTATGCACAGGCTATTAGATTTGTATTATGTTAACTAGACCCATCTCAGAGCAATGCAGCTGGAGCGGTACAAATGCGTTCAGAGACAGACTCTTAGAAGCAGCAGAGATACTATTATGAAGTATTTGCATTGCCACAATACATAGCTGGCCCCATTACGGCACTTTCTGAGCACCTTGTAATTACAGATGCCTGTATCCTCGCAACCCTCCGCAAAGGCAATGTACCACTATTACTTCCCATTAACAGACAGTGATCTCCGATCCAGGGAGGCGAAGAGAAGGGTTTGCAAAATAACACTTACATAATCCTGGAAATGCTCAGCAGGATTTGCAAAAGCATCTGTGCGAGTATCTGACTTGTTCTGCTACTTGCAGAAAACCTGCCCAGGGCATCAAAACTAAAGCTGGTGAGGAGTGGCACAGACTTCAGCTCCTCCAAGAAGGGCATCAGAGGGAAGCAGAGTCCCAGAAGAACATCATGTCCACCAGATCCATTCCACCCACCCTGGTACCTGCATCGAGGGGGTGACAAGGTGTCATTGCTAGGGCTGCCGAATTAAAACGTGATGCAGATACTGATAGCACAAACATCTCCTTCCATCCCTCCCTCGGGTACAGCTCCCTTGCCTTCTCCCCAGCCCCACCAGACCCCAGAAAGCGTTTTCCCCCGCTGCTTGGTATGAAAGACACTGTGCAAAATAAAGTTGTGTTGCAAAGTAATTGCACCTGGAAGGCAGAGCCGCTGCTGCGACCAAACACCGGGCACTGCCTCTTTGAAATTTGCAAGAAGAGCCAGAATACATCGGGAATAAAAACAACAAAGAAGAAAACTGGGACAAGCCGTGCTAATACAGTGGAGGTGGGAGCAGCCAGTAGCTGGAAAGGAGAGTGGGGGTGGAATGATTTTCCCTATTCCCTCATGAGATATATAGATATACATATATCTCTGTATTATTTTTTTTTTTAAACATGTTCCTGCTTCTTTCCCCACCCTTAAAATCCAGCCTGGGCTCAGCTGCTGCTGTGCCATTACCTACCTGGCAATCTGAGGCATGATTGTGGCTCACAGGGTTGTACCTGCCCCAGTTTTAAGCCATCTTTTTCAGAAAGCAGTAATGACCGAGCTACGGCCAAAACCCTTGCAGCCAGAACTCTACAACCCCCATTTGCAGAGTGACATAGATGAATAATCCGGATCCTACTCCCAACTAGTTTTTTATTCCTGCTATTTTTTTACACCCTCCTAGGATGCATTTCTTCATGCCCATGGGTTTGCAGAGCGCCTGGCATGGGGCTCTAGGCTGGCAGGCACCCGCAGGCATCGCTGCAAGACAGATGATTAATACAAGCAGGGAGGGACACCCCTGGAAATCACCCTGCTGCTCAGCTTATGCGTCACCTCACAAAGGTGATTCCGGCTTGGAGACCAGCATATTANCCCCCAAAGCACCTCACTCCAGTAATAACTTGGAGACATGTCTTGGGATGCCAAATAACAAAATGCATTTCCGCAGTGGCTTCATAATTAATGTTTGCATCGTTTATCTTTCATGGAAAGATTATTCTGACTAACGAGGTTCTGGGCCACTAATTCATTACAGTGCCTTGTCACTTCCTGCTCCTTCTTATTACCCAGAAATAGACTCATTAGTCAGAGTGCAATGACAGGGAGAAATTGTGTTCGTTAATTTAATTCCTCTTCTCTCCCTTTCTGGGTCCTTGTTTGTCCAAAATCAGGGATTAAAAGGAGAGGGAGGAAACACGACCTGTTGCGGTGCTCGGTGCTTCCCCTGTGCTTTCCATCTTGCTCAGGGAGAGAAAGCATCGTGCATTGCTGAGCCCATCGCTTCTCTGCAGGGGCAGACACATATAGGGATGGCTCATCTGCTGGGGCGTTAGCCTTAAAGCTTTTTCATGGCCTGGGCAATGTTGGCTTGTGAGCCCAAGGCTCCCTGCAGGGGCCTGCCGTTGAATTTCTTGCATTGGGGGGCACTCAAGGGAGGCAGGGAACTGGCTCCCCCTGACTTGGCTAGAGCTGGAGCAAAGCAAACCTCCACCAGGTCCTGCTGAACCCATCCCCTTTCCACCAATACCTGTAATAAACATCCCTACTGGGGATTTACCACCTCAGTGTGATGGACTTACAGCTCCATATTTCATGATTATCCATTCCTATGTTTCTGCTATCGCTCGCTCTCTTGCTCCCGATGGCATTTCCAGCTGGGCATCCCCAAAAAGCCACAATGAGCTGGCCTTGAGCAGCAAAGAAATAAATAAATAGATGGCCAAGGTGAGAGGAAATCGATCCCTAATGAGAAAGGATAGCAGTTGCCAATCAGGGCTGACGGGAGCCGATGGGATTGATAGGCAGCGCCTGTACCCCAGTCCCACCATGGCTGAGCTGCAGCCATCAACTAGCAAAAAACCTGCAGGCTCTCAGCAGCACTGGTGCATGGGATGGGCAGGTATTAAAAGCAGCAGGTCCATTTATTTTCTCCTTGGCTCTTGAGCAAGGCCCTTTTCTTACCAACTGCAGACTCCACAGCATGGTGCAGGCTCTTTTTTTGACATTTATACAGGCCAAAGCACCTGGCTGAGGAGAAACTGCTTTCAGCCTTTGCTTTGGGGTTATAAGGTGGAGGTGCAGGGGCATGCAAGGGGAATTAGGAGAGAAAAGGGAGCAAAAGCTATTTTGTTTCCCCACACACGTGTGCTAAAACCTGAGCAATGAGTTTAACACCTGCAGTATTTAGCACATTTAATACAGCAAAGCCAGGACCAGCAGGGCAACACGATGGGGAGCATGCTCCAAGATATCTGCTGTCAGGACTGCTCAGCATGGAAAGGGTTAAAAGCCCTTTGATTTACGCAGGTTCAGCAGCATATTCCTGGGTTTCCTACAGGTAATTACAATAATTGTGGGATGTAAACACTTTATGAGAGAGATCAAAAACCAGAGTGTGAAGGGGAGAGGTATGAGGACAAGCAAGATCAAAGGAAAAATTATTAAAGTCTATATAGTGCTGCTTCCTAATTCCTGTGAAGTCTGATAACGGAGCTGGAGGAGCGAGGGAACGGCCTCAATGCTGTATTAGTCTCCCAGCCCATATATTCCCACGATCTCATTAAGCTCGCTTGTTAAATCACACAAGAAAACCTCCATCCAGCACCACCCCAAACCCATCCCTCACAGTCCGTGCCCCAGCACTGCAGGGCACGTGTTACATTGCCGACACCAAACCATGGCAAGGGGATGCACGAGCTCACCCTTTTGGGGAAGAAATTGCTCAGTTTGTTCCTTTTCCAAGTGGGATCCGAGCAGAAACTCAAAAGCTTGGGACCGCTTTCACTTCGCAGCCTCCCCATCGGCGATGCTCTCCCACTGTAATCTGCACACGGCAGGAGGATCCGCTTTTCCCTGCGGGATCGGCTATTAACAGTTGACGCTTCGTTTAAACAAAGCCTTGAGATTGTCCAAATATTTGCCTCAAACACACTCGGTGTTTTGCCTCTCAGCTCAGCTCCCCTTGGGCTTGTTTCACTCCGTCTTGCCCATCTATCTCGGGTCCCCCAGGCCACCGCCGCAGCCTGGGTACCGCTGCCGCCAGCGATGCTCGGGACTCGCCAGGAGCGCAGGGATGAGATCTTAAGTGTTGCCCGATAAAGCAAACTTCGAGCCTACCCATTGGCTCCCTCCCCGAAACAAAACATCAAAGCGAAGGGAAAATTATCTTCTTGGAGCAAAACGGTTTTTAAGTCATTTACTTTCTATTTTCCCTTTCATTCTGCAAATCGAGGGGGGAGGGGGGAGGGGGGAACCACCACAGTTCAAAATGGAAATCAAAACACTGACTTTTTTCAAACCTTTCTTTTCCTCCCAGCCCGCAAAAAACATTCAGTTTGTACTTTTGATACAAATAATTATCTGTGTGCAGGAATGTGCTTCAGCCCCCGCACACACACCTTGTCTTCTCCAAGGTCTCCCCACATCTCCATCCCTGCTCCTCCTAACACCCCCATGCTGAAGCAGCAAAACACACTTGGAGAACAGTTTGACACTTCCTTTCGGTAAAGAAAATAGGCAGCTGAGAAACAAGGACATGGTTTAAAAAAATACTCCCCCCACAGCAAGCTGCTAATGAAGAACAGCTATCTCGGAGAGTCCCAGGGAGCTGCACATCCATGTGGACATGGGGTAGGATTGCAAGGACAACGAAACAACTTCATATAGACCTGAGGTCCCTGCGGCCCATATTTATTCTCTACCAGCCTCTTTTCCTAGTCCTGCCTTCAATTTCAAGTCAAAAAAATGCAGATTTCCCCACGTTTCCCCTGCCAGCAGCTCAGCCTGAGCCAGGCTCTGGAATAACCCAGCCGTGCAGCTGGTTGCTTGGAGCATCAGTGCAAGCAGGGAGGGATTGCGATGCAGTGGTCAACTCGGTTGATGAGGAGCGGAAAGGGAGATGAAAAATAAAGAAAGAGCTGACAACATGCTGCTCCATGCTCGTCTGGGCTCCACAGGGATGCCAGGAGAGAAAGGACGCGCTGCTGTTTGCTTAGGTAGGGTTTTTTTGCTGTTGTTTACAGCTACTTTTTTCTCTTGCTAGACTTCCAGATAAGCCCTGCAGCCGCATACCTGTTTGGCAATACCCTGTCCTGCTCACATACGCGTGGTTATAAAGACATCTTGCCGCACAGCAAAACAGGGCAGGAAGCAATAATTCTTTCCTGTCCGTTCCTGGACAGTGCCCAGGGTATTTGCCGCTGTAATTTAGGTTTGCCTTGCCAGGCCAAATTTTCAGGAGAAGTTAGCACACTCGCAGAAGATCAGTCTGGAAATGCCCCTAAGAAATAACCTCATTCCTACCACAAGCCAACAGCAAAACCACCTCCCACTAAACCATCCCAGATATTCACACAATGTGGTTCCCACGTTCCGCTGCAGCCCAGAATTGCAAGAGCAAAGTTTGCCCCATCAGCCCTACCCTAGGAGCTTTTGGGGATGAGAGGGATGCGCAGGAAGGCAAGGCGATGTCTACTGTCACTGCAATATGTACTCCAGGAGCTAAGACAGTATTTCCACGTGCTAATTGGATTCATTTCCATATCCATCACATTTTTCCCGTACGCCAAAGCACCAAAGGCATTGCTACACCCAACATCACTAATAAAAGGGATGAACAAGCAGCAGGTTGCAAAAACGTCAGTGAGCCACCACCACACACCATACACTGTACCGCTAGCACATCCAACCTACCAAAACCCATGGCACCACCTAGAAGTGGGGAGCGAGCCCCGCGCCCACGCTCCTGCCCACCAGCATCTCCCTCTGCTTCCCAAGGGCTGCCAGGAAGGCCCCTCTTGAGGCTCTTCCCAATGATTTCCTCAAAACCGGGTGCAACGGGGGATTCTGTGACGGCCACGGTGGCCGCGTGTCCCCCAAGGGCTGTACCCCTTTCCCCACATCGGCGGCAGTCCCCGCTTGGAGACACGTACCTGCGCAGCTTTCTGATACCTCTCTCCTGGTGCCACCGGCCGCTGTGCCTGTGTGGCTCTTTCACTGTATGTCTTATCCCCCCCGCTTTAAAAAAAAAAAATAAAAAAAATCCAACTTTGCCTTAAGGATGAGTAGAATAAAATGTCACTTACCTATTAGGGGAAAAAAAAAAAAAAAGAGCAAAGAAAGAGGGAAAGTATTACACAGGCATTCTTTGAAATCAGGTCAGCTTAAAGCTTTGAAATGGCAAAAATTGAAAGATATTTTCCTCCCACTTCCCTTCCTCTTTTATTCCCACTATTTTAAAGGACTCTGTACTTTCAAAGTGCTTCCTTGAGTCCAGTTTTCCCTCTCTTACGGCTTTTTTTTCTGCTTCATGCTGAGCCAATGCCCACCTCCTCTCACCACACGCACGCACACACAGCTGCTTCCCCTCTAAGGGGGCAAAGGAAAGGGCTGGAGACAAGGAAAACAACAAATAAAGAAGGAGAAATGGTGGTGAGGAGGCAAGATGGAGGAGTTCATCTCAACGCACCTAAGCTGAGCGCTTCAGTGGCCTCATCTTTGCATGCCTCAGCACTTCTCAATTAATTTCCCCAGATCATCCTCGTTTAAGGGACGGGAAATGCAAACGCAAGGGGAGCCCATGAAGCCTTCCCACTCCTCCTGCGGCTCAGGACTGACCCATGAAGGGCTTTCGCCAGCTCATTCCTGAACTGTTTAAGCAAAAGGTTTCTACCCCATCTTTTACAATGCTATCTGCAGACTAAGAGGCCCTAATGCTAAGGAAAGCTTAGTACCAAAAGAGATTTTTATTATTAAAGAGAAGTTTTATCATCTCCATCTATCCACCTGCCCACCTTTACAACACACTCGTTGCTGGTATACCACCTATGCGTTGAAAAACTCAAATGTGTACAGTCTCACTTGTTCCAACTAAGAAGGGGAGAAATTTGGTCTCATCCCTTTGCAAAGCATCTGCACCCACGCGTGCTGCCTGAACAGGAAGGCTATGGGTATATTTAAGACCTGCTGAAGATGTGGGGGTTATTTGTTCAGGCTGAGCATCACGCTAACAATTCCCACAGCGAGCTGATGGGAGGAACAGCTGCAGGACCGCCTGCACCCATCCATATGCCTCTCCAAGCCTGCTGCCTGGCTGCCCCACAGTTCAGTAGGCAGGAGCGCGGGCTGCCGGCGCTGACAGCGGTGATGGTGATTGCCTGCATGCAGGCAGGGCGCATGCCGAAGCAGCAGCACGGCAGATGGGGCATGCAGGATGCTCTGGCAGGAGGAGAGCACGTCTTGCTGCAGCCTGGGCTCCTGGCTGCTGTTTGCAAATACACCGTCCCCGGTCCTTGCCCGCTCCTGGACAGAGTTAATGGTTGCTACTGAGAGCAGCACACGCACAAAAGAAATCCTTCTGCTCGAGACTGGCCCAATTCGTTGCGCTCGTGATGGGTGGTGGGGTTTTATTGCAAACTGCCAGACTGAGACGGTCCAGCGTTCCCCATTTGTAACGGGAGGCTGGAGCACCAAGCGCTCCATCACCTCCATCCCCTGCAGTCACAACGCCACGGTCGGCTGCCGGTGCTCCGTCCTCCCCTCCCTCCTCCTCCCCTCGCCAGACACACAAATGCCCGACACCCCAAGCCTGCCTGCTGGCCCCGCACCCCTCTTTTGCAGGTACGTGAGACATAAAGCCCTCTCTCTCCCTTTCTTTCCTGCAAAGACCTGAGGTCAATACCTGGTCAGAGGATGCCCCAGCCCAGAGCAAGGCAAACGAAGCCTGCTCTAATGAATTACCGGTTGCTCTTTCTAACACCGTTATAAAGCCAGGAATGGTGACAGCCTGGCTGCTCCTCATCCCCTTCAACTCAGAGGGTTTCTCCCACTTGTAGCTTTAACAGCAGAAGTCGCTGTGGTGGGTTTAACTCTCCTCCTTCCCACTGCCTGGTGAGGGTTCGGTGCTGCCAGGCAGGGAGGTGAAGGCAGCCCTGAGCAGGCAAGGGTCAAGCTCAGCTTGCTCCCACTGCGTGGGAGCTATCAAGCAAAAAAACCCACGAAGCCCTCCTGCGCTAACTGAGGCTGCGGCAGTGCCAGGCACAGAGCAGTCATCGCTAGATGGGGACAGAGTCCCGCCGAAGCCGGGGAAGGTACCCAGCATCCCCACAGCCTGGGCCACAGGGATGCTGCAGGAAAGCGGAAAGGGATCGTAGCCTCTTTTCATTGACTGGCTCCACTCACGGCTGCAAAGCTGGCACGGGAACATGAGAAAAACCCTTCTGGAAAACCCAGGGTGAGAGTCAAAACCTTTTCACCAGGCATGTGTCCTCCCGCCGTGTGCCTGCAGCTTCCCCAGTCTGATGTTATTCTACTTCCCCAGCAAAGTGCTTGGCTTTCTTATCGGTTTTCTAAGGTCTCACTCTCCAACAAATATTCCTTTGAGAGGAGCTCTTGCTCTCCCTCCTCACCGCTTTGTAGCAAGTTTTCCTGTGTATTGTGGGTTTTTTGCAGCAAGCATATTTATTGATTTTTCACACTGGGCAAAGGAACACGTTCTGCACCTGTGGGGATCTTCATTTGCAGGACACACAGGGCTCCCTGCCATCCCTCATGAAATAGGAGGGAGGATTAGGGGACAGAAAAATGCATGACAGCTTTAAACTGTTGCTCCTGTCACCCAGCAGGACACAGGTCCATGCAAGCACACAAAAAGCATTCCTTTTATTCATTTCTTACTGGAAAAAACGATGTGTTTTTTCCAACTGACATGATTTTCCTGTTTAAAATCCTGCCCTACAGCTTGTCCATAGGAAAGTCACTGCAAATCACCCCAGGGTGCTGTGGTGGGTCTGCTCAGCCTGGCACCAAGAGCAGAACCAGACTGCCACTGACCACCCCCCTTACGAACAACTGAACTTCACATTGGGTGTACATATTTATCTCGATTCTCTGCTTAAAACGCTCCATTCCAGCCACATCAAAGCAAATGGAGCCTCCCCAAGCAGCAACACAGAGGGATGCTGCATCCCTCCGAGTATTATTGCTAATCTCTAAGCAACCCTCTTCCCCAACATTCGTAAATAAACCCCAGGGTCCAGGGTCTCCTTCACTTCAATCCATGCCACGCTATATCAGGAGAAGAGATGTTTTGGTCCTCGTCCCCTTCTGGGCTTGGCAGTCTCCCACAGTGCTGCAGTTACAGCGCAACGGAGGGGAAGGCACAACTCTCTCGGTCCCCATGCTTGCAGCTTCCCATCAAATTCACATCTCCCTCCAGCAGCCCCATCCACAGGTACAGCAGGATTTGGTATGATTTGGAAGATACTTTACTATCCCACCACTCCTCTCCCTCCTCCCAGACCCTCTTGCTACCCAATATCACATGGACCAACCCTCGCCCTTGTTGTCCCTTGTTGCATTTATCTCCCCCAAGGCAGGGGAGAGGGAAAAAAATAATTATTTTTCAAAAGTTCATGAGGAAAAGAAGGAAAAAGGAAGGACTATTAAGTCAGAAGAGGAGGAATGTGCAGAGGTGTTGCCAGTATCTGTACCGGGCGAGCTTGGTTCCCTTCCCTGCAGTTTCAAGGCTGAGGACGGTAAATAAAAGGAGGATAACAAATCTGAGCAAGGAGGGCTCAGGCACCAAAGGAGTAGGGGTCCCTACATACAAGGGCATGAAAGGGCACATCCATGGGAGGCAGAATGAGCCACAGCCCTGGGGAAACTTAGAATTTCTTCCCCCTCACCGATACTTTTAATAACCAATTAATATTTAGTCAACAAGAAGCTCTGCTAAATCCAAGGAGATGGATTTCACAGGAGGGCTATTTCATGTTAAATGAGCACTGACTCATCAGCAGCATTTACCAAGGATTATGGATTAGCCACGTGCCCGGTATCCATCACTACAAATCCAGCAGGGAGGCAGCTGCCGGCGGTGCCAGCATGCGGCCGTCCCGTGATGGGGGAGCACCTGCAGCTGCTTCCCTGGCCACTCCGAGGACCACGAGCACAGAATTCGTCCCCCTGCTACCTAACAGGGACTTTTGCCAAACAGGAGCCAAAGCAGGTGCCCCCAAGCAACGATTCGAGACTCCTGAAGTCCCCCCCCCCAAGATGTAACGCAGCACAGAGCTGTGTTGGAGCAAAGCTGATATGCACCAGGAGTGATGGAGGAGAGGAAAGCATCCCAGCTACCAATCCCCTGAAAAACAGGGCACACAGCATCACACCCTGCAAAAAAATTTTGCAGAGGGATCCCTCCCCGAAACTGTGTTTTATCAAGGCTCGGTTGCTTGTGCAAAGTAGCAGAAAATACAAGGCGGGTCCTACAGGAGCCTTGGGCTGCAGCAGACAGCAAGGGAAACATCGCCGCTCTGGAGAGGCTGCTGCTTCTCTGGATGAGAAGGGAAAACTCAGCCACCCCAGTCCCGTCTCTGGTCTCTCCAGGGAAAGTACATCTTCCCTGTTGAGCCAAATGCCAACGACCATACACCAGCTTCCCCAGCCCTCTTGCACCCCAACCCTTTTTCATCCCTCTCCAAACTTGAGCAGGTACCACGGGGCAAGGGGCAGGCGAGACCCGGGCAGAGGCAGGCTGCGGGCACGCACCCCGCGCCGCTGCTTATCGGCGTTGCTTCTGCTGGAGGAGGTGATTAACTCCCTGACCTGCCGAGCTTTAACGCGACCTCTGAGAATAGATAGAATCTTGTTATCTTGTAATGAGTTTTATGGCTTATTTCAGTACATTTTGGCCATGTTTCTCCAGTGATTAGGGCAATTATCAGCCTGTGCGTTTCAGGATTATGAATTATGGAGCCTCTGAAAGGCTACAGAGATTTAATATCTCCCAGCGTCCCTCTGCCTCACTTCCAGCGCTTAACTCACTCTAGACTCTTTATGTTTGGAGCACGGGAATGATAGCACAGCAAAGGAATTGTGCTTCAAAGCTTGCGAGCGTGATCCAGCCGTTACAATTAATCACACACAGCATTTAACACCGCCTGACCCGTGGGCGCAGGGCACAGTCGCATCCCTGGGGTACCACCAGCAAGGATGCGGGCGATGTCCATCAGGGGATGGGGAATGGAGCCTGGATGTCTTGCAGGGCTGAGTCCCAGCTCCCAGCCTGGGGCTTGGGGGAGGTTATTTAATCCCAAAGTGCTTGGAGCAGAGGCTGTGGACATCCAGCCTATCCAGCCTGGCCCGTAGCTATTTCAGGGCTCTCTGGCTCACCTGGCTGGGGACACCCAGCTCTATCTGTGGCCCTCTCCCTGGGATGCCCTGTCCCAGCCAAAGCTTATTTAGAAACCTATTGCCACTGAGCAGCTTAGGGCTGGACTGCGCAGACAGGATTAGCGGCAGGCAAAGGGAGAGATTCCCGTCAGATGTGACTTGGCTTAGACCTGCTCCGAGCTGCTGTCTGAGCAAAAGGCATGGGCAAGCTGGAGCCATTCACGTGGACAACAGCAGAAGTACCTTGCTCTCTTAAGAGGCCCAATATGTTTCAAAGCACCCCAAGAAAAAGCATCAGCACAACTTCGTGGAAGGGGAAACTGAGGTCCAACGCATCGCTGTTGGGACTGAACCTCCACTCCCAGCATGGAGCTTTACAGTGGGGTCCCCATACACAAAACCAGCCTCAGTTATGGGGGCCCCATTAGCGGGAGGGCAGGGCAGGGCTGCCCGGGGGGAGCTTGTGGCAGGATAAGGTGCAGGGAGCGAGCATCGACAGCACATTTTGCTATTCAGCGGCCCCAGCAGCGCTGCCCTGGATGGCAGGCCTTGCATCGTAAGAGCATGAAACCAAAGGGCAATCCCTGCCCCAAAGCCAGCCCCCCCTCCCCCCATGCAGACACAGAGATTCCAGATTCCCCAAACGCGTGCTCAGCATCCCCCACCCCCACCCCGCTGCAGGGCTTTACTGCACAAATAGCCAAGAGGCACAAAGGACATTTGGAGGCTCTTGCAAGCCCCAAAATCTTGCCTAAATGTTAAAAAAGGCCAGCTGGCTGCCTCCCAGCTGCGATGGGCATAGCAGAGGCCAGGCAGGGCCAAGTCCTGCTGCCATCGCCCATCTTTAGTGTGAACCAGATGGAGCCTTTTAATGATCTTGATCCATGCTTGGGTTTATTTTTATTTTTTCCTCCCTGCAAATGATCACTAGAACTTGATGGCTGCTTGGGAAAACACAGACGGCAGCAGAAACGTTTCGGTGCAAGAAGGCACACTGGCTCAGCTTCCTCCTCTCCTGCCTTGCATGGACACGGGCGCCTCTTCTGAGCAGAAAAACCTAAAATATTAATTTTGTGTAGAAATAAAATTAAGCCCTTAGAAATGAGCTCCAAGAAATAAAGCCATCGCTTGAGTTAATTAAGAAGTGATTATATTGAAAGCCTGTAATAAAGGCTTCACAACGCAGGACACACCGAGCTCCTACGACAGCCCAGAATGGGGTAGGATCCGGGCATCATTCTAGGCAAGCGATGGGGAAAAAGCAGCACCGGGGCTCTCCCCAGCCCTTGCCCCAGCCCCTTTGCTCCTCCCCATCCCTCAACCTGCCATCCACCTCGCTCAGCTGCTCACCCGGTGCCTCTCCTGCACTGTGCTGGGCTAGACTAAGTCATTTCACAAAGCACTAGATGCAAAAAATATGCAAAAGCAGGCTTCCCCCAAGGGGTGCAACTGCCTCTGCCCTCCACGAGATGACAGATAAAATCCCCTGTTACTCGAGGAAGGTAATTTGACATAACAGCTGTTCTGACATTCTCTCCCTATGGATATTGCCGGCAATAAGAATGCAAATAAGCGCTCTTTGCACTTCTCCTGGAGAGCAACTTTCACCTGAAGAGTCGAGAGCACTTCCAAAACATGAACTCATTAAAGCTTCCCTTCCTCCCGGCGAGGCCGAGCCTATGATTCCCATCTGAATCTGCTCTGTCCACAGTCACCCAGGGAACTAAACCTGCAGTCTGGTGACCAGAGCAGTGAGAAATTAAGAAACTTGTCTTCATCTTGACAGTAAAACTGCTCTCTAGCTCCTTGCCTCAGTTTCCACATTGTAAAAACCAGGATCAAGATGCCTGCTGTTGTAAAAGCCCTGCAGATCCACCAGAGATAAAGGCTACAGGCAGCAAGAGCTTGGGGTGACCATGGGCAGGGAGGTGAGATGCTTCCACTCACCAAACACCATTTCTCCAATTCAGATTGAAGCCACACACATACACACCAACCCCCCAGGAATGAGCCCCCCGTGCAACGGGCTGCACTGGTGTCAGACCCTCTGGCGGGTCCGAGAAGGAGGGACAATGCTGTCCTTCCTCCCCACCACCTGGGTAGAAGATGCTCCGAAACACAAGCAAAAATGGTTAGTGCCCTACTGCTTTCTGTATGGCAGCTACTAATTATCCCTTGAAATTTATAGGCTCCCAAGACATAGACAGATGGGTATTTCAGTTAAGAGCACCCTTGGATCCTCTGCCATTCATTCCATGGCGATACCTGGTTTCGCTTGGTTGCTGACCGACCTCCGTGGCATCAGCACTGTCCTACACCCACCGTAGCTGCAGGCTGGGTACCCCAAATTCACACTGCAGCTCTTCAAGGGGGCAAAGTGAAAAGGTCCCCTTTGCCCAAGGGCCTCCACCCCAGATGGCAGCCGTTCAGCTTCCCCCATCCATAGGGACCCGAAGCTGTGTCCATCTCCCGCTCGCCAGCATATTGCCAGCCGCCCCCTCATATAGCATTCAGGGGGGCTTGCTCCCTCCTGTTGATGATATTTTACTTTGTATAATTAAACCTTAATGAGAATAGGGACCAGAGCTTCCCTAGCGAGTAGCCTAACCTCTGAACGAGGGAGCCACTCGGATTCCTAATTAATAAATACCTATTGGTATACAAAGCAGAGAGCTCCAAGCAGGAGGGCAGACCAGCACCTCCCATCCGCCAACGTCCCTCAGCGCTTCCCGGCGAGCCGCAGGTTCAAATTCCCCAGGCACAAAGGAGGAGTGTTTCCCAGGCGGCTGCTCTAAGCCCTCAGCTACTGGATTAAAACACAGTTATCACCACTCCATTTCTTCCATCAATCTAGACCCTTTTTTTTTTTTCCTCCTGCAGTTGAGCATTTTGATTAATTCAGATCACATCATTCCCAGACAAGCAACACGGCAAATTTACTATCCACTGAAAAACACTTGTTCAGGTGGATGGAGGCTCCTCCGCTCCCAAAGACCCAGGTCTGAACCATTCCAGAATACGGCAAAACCGCCTTAACCTTAAACTCTCTGCTGGGGCTCAGCACCGGTGAGCCTTGGAGAAGCCAGCCTAAGCTGGTGCACCCCCACCAGCATCCCTCCATCTCTTCAAACAAGCCCTGAAAGACAAATGTCAAAACAAAAGGCATGTATGACTGCGGAGCGTGCAGCTCTCCCCATCCTGGAGATGCTCCAATGCATCCTCAAATACACCATTTGATGGACAGAGGAGGGATGCTGGCCGTGCACAGGGTTGGGTTTTAGACCTCATGTTAGAAAAATACCTATTTTTCCATCCTGCAAACCAAGAAATGGCCCTAGCTCAGCTTGACCAACTCACATTACAAGTGTTAGCAGCTACTTTACTTATTATTTTAACTGGAGTTAGTAAAGAAATAGCTATTTTTTCAGGACAGACAACGCCTAAGTTGTCTACTTCGCATGCCCTGCGCCCCTACAAAACAGGAAAATTTTATAATCCCCCACCACACATAGTGAACTGAGGCCCAGAGAGAGGGCCTTGCCAACATCTGTGGCAGAGCAGGAAAGAAAAATTGGGTTTCCCGAGTCCTCCATGAGCTCCCAATGACTGGGCCATCTTCACTCTCCAAACCAATGAAAACCCCGAAAATGGACACAGTTAAATAGGCTTAACCCTCCATTAAATCAGTTCAGTCTCACTCAGTAATTTACTGTTGCAAGCAAAATCAATTTAAGCAAAGGTTAAACTAGTTCTGTCTGTATTAGGAGTTTGCACCATTTTAAATAAATTGATTTAAAATCAATTTACTTGATTTTGTGCAACTTTTCGAATACAAGCAAAGACGTCGCTAAGCTCAGGTTGAGTATCGGTCCACTGCTTGCGTTATTTCATTGCTGGCACTTTCCCAAAAGATGCCAAATGCCAAATTTGGATGATACCTTTAAGTAACAATGAAGGACCCCATAGTTAACCCAGCATTAAACAGATATTATTGCTTATAAAAGTCATGGTACTCTTCCAAAAGGAGGTAGCATTGCCCAAAGTTTTCCGGGCAGCACAGAACCTGCTTTTCCAAGGCAACCAAAGGAGAGTCAATACACACAAAAAAGCTTTTCTTCTTTTGTTCCCCATCCCTGGGTACTGCCCTGCCCTCTCTTCTTTGGTGGTCAAGGCTTAGATCACAAGTGGGTCCAGGTGTGGCTTCAAAGCATCTTTAGCATGACGAGGACTTAATAATAACCCATCTCTTCAACTTCTGCAAAGCCCCGTCTGAAATGAGGCCACGAAAGCACCCTATTGACTGTCTCATCCCATCACGAGGGTGGAAAAAAGAATAAAAATAGCTCGAGCACAGTGCAGAGTGCTGCCAGGAAAA